>JAEQBH010003655.1:0-180611 GCA_016808115.1 Tetrastigma voinierianum | reverse complement strand
GATTTAAATATACAGGCGCATTAGGTCGGCAATATCAGGTTCAAATACCTTCGAAATTGTTTCTTACTCTCGGGGAATGCCTTCTACGTGTCACCCGAGGAGGGCCTCACGGAAATGGAGCTGAAACAACCTCGTTATGGGTACAAGAGGCGAAATTGGGATCAATTCAAGAACACATAAAACAAGCAAAATTAGATTTAAAATGCGAGTTCGACTATTATGAATAAAATCTTGCAAGAAAGATTATTTCGAGCACAATAACGTCAATTAAATGGAAGGCTGGGTTTCTAAGTGCGATTATACCATCTGATAACTGGCGATCAAGAAAACCACTGTAAATCGGAAACTGGGTGTTCGAAATCCCAAAATTTGTCTGGAATTCAAACAACGGTGATAATTTTAAGAAATAAACATCGGCATTCAGCTCAATCCTTTACGGTAGCGTTAGTCGAGTGAGGCAGAAATACACACTAATCTAATCTAATAATGGAAGAAATGGCGGGAATGGGAAATACGAGGGGCAACCCGGCAACCCGGATCTCTCTTTCAAGTCGCCAAGAAATTTGGCACTACATTGGTAGCGAACCCCCCGTATTTATAGGGTTACGAGTTGGGCCACCTAATTCAATCTGCAGTCTTTGTAGATTTCCCAATGGGCGGCCTATGTTGCTGTTCGGTCGCGACCTCAAAGCCCTTGTCGCGACATCGGTTAGTTTGGCACTTGTTGTTGAAGCATTTATCGAGTAAGTCATAATATTCCTTTGTTTTCTTGTAAGCACCTTATGTCGCGACAAGGAATCAATGTCGCGACATCAACCTTATTCTATGCAACCTTTAAATGATGTTTTCTGATGTCGCGACATCAATCTTTTGTCGCGACATCACTCTATGGCTCACGAGGGTTTTAAGCTGTTCACCGTTCTGATGTCGCGACATCGATCTTGTCGTGCCATTAGCTCATGTCTTCCTTGATCCCTTCATGATGATTTCTGATGTCGCGACATCAATCTCTTGTCGCGACATCACTTTATGGCTCTGCAGTTTTGATTTGGTCGTTCCTAGTGTCGCGACATCGATCTCTTGTCGCGACATCAGCTTGAGTCTCTGCAGCCTTGAACTTGTGTCTTCTTATGTCGCGACATCGATCTTGTCGCGACATCAACTGGAAGCTGACTTGTGTCTTGCTTATGTCGCGACGCCGGAATCTCTTGTCGCGACATCGAAACTAAGTCTCTAGCGACCTTCAAGCGATGGTTTCGATGTCGCGACATCAATCTCTTGTCGCGACATCACTTCATGGAATTGCAGCTTTCAACTGAGCAAGTCTCATGTCGCGACCTCGATCTCTTGTCGCGACATCAGATTATGCCTTGCAGCTTAAACTGGTTGCTTTTGGTGTCGCGACGTCAGTCCTCTGTCGCGACTACAGCTTAAATCACATAAGTTTCATCTTTTCAAACCTGTCATAGCGTCAAGGTGCTTCTCTTGTCACTACCTCCATCCCTTGTCGCGACATCGATCTTCGTCGCGACATCACGATGTTGTCGCGACATCAGACTACTTAGAAGTCTACGGTTAGTCTTAGATTGCCTACATTGTAATGCACATGTGACACATCAAGTTTCCACTTAAATTTTCGATGTTGCGACACGCATAGCGCGAACAATGCTAGCCATTGCAACATTAGTTACCCGTTTGCTTTCATTTCTGCCTGCCATTTTACGTATTTTTACTCCAGATTTTTGCATTTTCTATTGCTTTTTCTTAACTTTCACACTCCCTGTAATAACACATTGGTGAGGTTCTTCATAATTACGCATATTAATTATTCCTTTTCGATGAAAATCAAGCAGAGAAAAATGGATTAAAAATAGATGACTTTTAAGCTCATCAAGCTCCCCCAAACTTAAAGTTTTGGCTCTCCTCGAAGCGAGGAAAGAGAAAGAATTGTTTGTCCTCAGAGCTTAAAAGGACATTTTTGTTACGTCTAGCGTGCTTGATCCAATTTTGGTTGAAATACAAGAATGCATTGTTTTAAGTAGATCTAACTTCAAGTCCAGTTCAAGGTTAGTTTTAATCTTTATAGTATACAAAAACCAAGCATTTGAAATTGTTTGAAACCACATAATCATTAGATCCCTGTTGAATAATAGATTATTTTCCTTTTTCTCATCTTATGCGATCACTTAACTCAGTTAAAGTCCTTCACGGTTTTGATTGTTTCTATTTCCAAATTCCATAGGTTTGTTTTTCCTTATTGATATCCACTAATGTGGGTGATTTCAGCCTTCAAGATCAATCAAGTCTTTTGGGCTTATATTGTTAGGCTTGGGTAATGGGTAGGATGGAAGGAATTTTTTAGGTTAAAGATTACCTGAAGACCTTTTCTCTCTTCTTACACCCTTTCTTTCTTTGTAGTTTCTCTAATAAACTCCCCTAAACTTCATGTTTGGGACATTTCTTTGATTTCTTCAATTCAAGAACTGGCAGCCTTTCTTCTCATTTTGTAATTCAGCGGGGAAATTTCCTTTGTTTGTCACGGTCGGGGATAGTGCAATGTTTAACTTTTAGGCTTTCTAACACTCTTAGCCGAACTTTGGGTTAGTAGCTCCCATACCGAGATGGCATTAGGGTACTAGGTGTTGAAACACCCCTAAGAACTTAATTGTTCAAGAGAGTTAGGCCACAAGATAAAACTTATCCCTATAAGCTTTCTTTTCTATTGCATTTTCTGCTCTTTGCCTTTTTCTTTTCATTTCCCTTATTTCTCTTTTTTTTTTTTTTTCTTTTTCTTTTTTCTCCTTGAGTTCCTCAAAAACCTATACTCCCCCAGACTTCATTTCTTTCTTCCTCCTTGAACTCCTGGGTAATCATAGGTTCTTTACTGAAGGATTGATTTCTTAGGATGGGTTGGGGTTTCTATTGGTTTTTTTTTTTTTTGAAAAATAAGCTTGTTGGCTCAATTTCTGGAACTAAGGTGTATGCATCAGCATATGAATAGGGATGGCTAGAATGGCTCAAACTAATAAAACGGCTGTATCATCTCTTGTCGAGTTGTATCACCTAGAATTTCGCCTCGATCAATAATCTAACAAATTCTAGAATTTGGATTGAGCAAGTTGTGACTAACCATAAGGATTGTATTGACTCATTTTGTTGATGAGTAGTTAAATTACTTGATGATAATAGGTTCCTTGACTTATTGTTACCGCCACAAGCACAAAAAATATGTCTTGTTCCTTATTGTATTACTTCCTCTATTACGGACTTATCAGGTTAGACTTAAGTCACTTTTTCACTTGTGTTTCAAATCAGCGTATTCATTTGGCCCTTATTCTACATTTCAGCTTATTCTAATCTATTGCTTATTCAATTCATCCCATTACCTCTCGTGACTTATTCTTGAACTAATTCCTACTTTTATTTTCTGACTAATACGACCACAAAGCAACCTGAAATTTAACAAACCCAAATAACCTGACAATTCATTTCAACTTTATCATTTTATTTCACGATTCAATTGAAAATGTTGGATGCAGTATGGGCTTTGGAAGGTAAAGGAGGTCGGTTTGGGAAGAAGTCTATCTCTTTCTTTTGGAAGAGCGGCCAAGATATTAGGGGGATCAGTGCAGGGTATTGAATGAGGGGCGGGAATGGAGGAGGCTTCATTTCTCTTCTTTCCTTTCTCTTCTTAGTTTCCTTCTCAACTTGATCTTCGTAAGAAGATCTCTCATTGGAAGATCAACCTTCTTGTTTAGCTCGTCTTGTTTCTTCCCAAGCCATTCATTGTGTTTTCCATTTCAGTCATTATTTCCAAAAATTTGGAAGATTTGTTATTAATCAAATCAAATTTTCTAGCCATTCTCTACACTGTGGGATTTGACATCTTTGCTTCTTGTCTCTATCATCCGACTTATTCTCAAAATCTTTTTGTAGAGACTTGTATAAAAATTTGAATCCACTTTATTTGTTCTCAATCGGCTACGTTACGCCTCTCTTTTCTTCATGATGGTTGGGAGCTGAGAATCACGCTCAGGCGGTGTTATAAAAGATTCATGACTCGGCAGGTTTACGTAGAAGATCGCGATCTGCTCCTTCATTTCTTTCTTGAAGTCCTCTCTTTGCTGCTGAAGAACCTCTTTCATCTGTTCTTCTCTTCTTTTCAGCTCTTCCTCCCATTGCTGATCTCTTCTTTTTAACTCTTTTTCATAAACTCCTTCCCTGAATTCTTGTTGCACATTCCACTCTTTTTCCCTTTCTTCCATCTTTTTCTGTATGGCATTGAGGGCCTCCATTATTGAATTGTTCTCTTGTTCTCCCCTTGAGCTTTCTCCCTGCTCTCTGAATGCTTTGTTTTGCATAGGAGGAGAACTAGCTAAGGGGATGGAAAAATCTAAGGGGCTTCTTTCATCCTACCCTTCATCGTCTGCAAATGTAGAAGTATTATTTTCAGGAGGATTTTCTGGATTCTCTTCTTCTTGGCCGTACTTTAGTCTCACTCTTCTTTGTCTTGTTGCTGGAGCTTCTTCTCTGGTTTTAATCAACACCCCCTTTTTCTTTTGGTTTCTGGGTCCCTTGCTCACTCCTGTCAGTAGGAGTGGTGATGTCATAGGGACCTCTTCTTCTTCTTCCCAGACTCCCTTCACTCCAGCCTTTAAGCGTAAAAGCATTATTGTTCTTTGGTGGGAGTATCGACCCTCTCTTGTTTCCTTCATGGTACCTCATTATAGAATTTTCAATTATTACTCCTACATTGAGCTTGTACCCTTTTAAAATAGTATACAGCATAATTGCTTCCTGCTCTCTCATTGTGCACAAATGCTTGGTTGGGACCAAAACGGAGGCCAAGAAATAGAACCATACCTTAGCCTCTTCGATGGAGCTTCCCTGTTGAGTTTTTGGTTCTCCCTTCACCTTGTCCAGGTTATTGCTTTCGTCGGTGAGCCTTTTTGGTAATCTTCTCAAAAATTTGGGTTTGAACTTAGACCCATGCTTGTGCCCTACCATTCCATATGCTTCGTTAATGGCTTTGGCTCCATATGGTACCCACACTCCTCTAACGAACACAGTGTTATCTTTCCTGCCTACCAGATTGGAGTAAAATTCTTTCACCCGCTGGCTGTGGCAGCGACTTTTGATGTGTGCGCGAGAAAGCTTTGACCTCTTTGTTCAATCATCTCAGCAAGAGAAAGGGGTAGTAGGGTTTTACGAATCTTGCTTCTTTTACGATCTGAACCTCTTGTTGGCATGAATTAGCTTCTTCAGGTTGGAATAAGCTTCCTCTGTCCTAAAATCTTTCTACTTTGCTTCTTCTCTTACTCTTCTTTTTTCCCTTATCTGCTCTTTCTTGAGAAGCTATGGTACCTACGGTGCTTCTTTGGGCATCTCTTTCGTCGGTTCTTCTATCAGTTCTTCTTACGGTTGCACATATTCCTCGTGATCTTTCGGGTTAGGTGAGTTTGAAAGGTTTCAGCCATTTGAAACGGAAGGAAAGTTTTTTGGAGAGTCTGAGAGCTAGGGTTTTCGGGAATTGAGAATCAGAAGGAAAGGGAGGAATGACGGTTTCACGGAGTGGAGCGGAAGTGGGAAGAAGTTCTCAATGGTGCAATTGATCAAGTTTTGTGGAGCTACTTATTGTTTTATTAAGTCGCATGTCGCGACTTCAATGCAAAGTTGAAGTGCCATCACTTTGTCATTAAAATTAGGGCAAAAATTGCTTACTTGGCTGGAAAATTTCAATGATGTCGCGACATAAAATTTCTTGTCGCGACATAATCGACTTTTGAGGTGGGACGAGTCGTCAGCCCAGCTACGGCTTGACAATTATTTCCTCTATGTATGATGATGTCGCGACAACTCCCTCTAGGAGGAATTGCTCTTGTTGCGACTTCTGTCTTTTCTTCCTTCAATACTGACTGAGTCACGACATCAATCTTCGTCGCTAATCAGTATTTACCTTTATATTTAATGAGCAGAGAGGGTTTTCATTCTTTATCAACTCTGATCTCGACATCAAATAAATCAATTTCACCTGGCCCGGTTCATACATGTATTCAATTAAATTTTCTAAAATTTGTAAAGGAAAAGAATGCTTCCCTTTTTTCCTGTATCTCCTTCACGTGAATTCTTTGGTCGTTCCCGAATTGTCTCTTCTCTGTTTCCTCATTTTTGGACAAGCACTTTCTATGACATTTGCGGAAAGGATTTGAATTACACCTCGAATTACTTCCTAGATTTCAAATAGTCACTATATAAAAATAAAACTTTAGAGAAAAAATCTAGTGAATTCTAAATAAATTCAAAATTAGAAATTGAAAGTCTTTTGGGTTGCCTCCATCGGTGCTCGAGTTTTGAGTCCTTAGGCCCCGGACTTCTTTGTTTGGTTCTTCTTCTTTCTAGGTAGCTAACCTCTTTGGAGCTCTTCCATTCCTTCCTCCCTGCCCAGATAGTGCTTGAGTCTTTGTCCATTGACTTTGAATTCTTCTCCGTGTCGGTCCTTAATATTCTTGCTCCAAATGTATTGCTTTCATTACCAACGTGTATGGCGCTCCATTTGGTTCAACTTTCCTCACGTAAACAATTTCGGTCTAAATTCGCGTTTAGAACTTTGTTCCCTGCTCTAGAACTCTTTCCTCAAGATCCTTTGATCATGCCATTTCTTTTTGTCTTTATCCTTGTAGATTCTAGCATTAGCCGCTAGGCTTCATTTCTCGATTCTTCCGAGTTCGGACATTTGGGCCGTCTCTCTTCCTTTGCGGTTTAAAATCGAGTTCAACTTCTTGATGACCCACATTGCCTTGTATTCCAATTCAGGTAGGTGACATGGCTTGCCAAAAACAATTCTGGGGACATTCCAATGGGAGTTTTGTATGCGGGTTCTGTAAGCCCGAAGTGCATTATCAAGAGTTTGGAAGACCTTGATCCTTCTTGCTTGAGCTCACGGTCTTTTCAAGTATTCTTTTAATCTCCCTGTTGGAAATTTCTACTTGTCCATTAATTACGGGGATGATAAGCTAGACTCATTGTGCTTGATCCCATACACGCTCATGAGTTTTGCAAATATTTTGTTTGCAAAGGCTTCCCTCCCCATCACTAATATGATAGTTTTGGGTGTTCAATCTGCTTCCAAAATATTTTTGCAAGAAGCTCACTTCTTGTATTAGCATCATTCCTTGGACAAGCCACATCTTCCACCCATTTGGAAACATAATCAACTGCTAGCAGTATGTATAGGTTCCCAAATGATGGTGGGAATGGTCCCATAAAATCTATTCCCCATACATCAAAGATTTGCACCACCATTATACTTCTTAGGGGCATTTTTCATTTATTCTTGTGTTTCAATCTTTTGGCATCTATCACACAATTTCACCCCTTCCGGCACAATCTCTGAGAAGATAGTGGGCGATAAAACCCAGTTGGAGTATCTTATGAAGTGCATTCTTTCTCTGAAAAATGACCCCCATATGGTGATGCATGACATTCATTCAGAATTTTTCCTTGTTCATTTTCTGGCACACATCTTCTTATTATCATGTCAGCACCTCTTTTAAATAATAGTGGATCATCCCAAATATAATACTGGCGTGGGTTCGAGTTTCCTCTTACGTTGGTGGCAGATGCGAAGGAATTACTCCACAAAGCTAAATAGTTCACAATATCCCGACATACCATGGAAGTTGGAAGGAAACTTTAAGCAGTTTCGTACGGGAAGTTCTCTGTCAATATTACTTTCTCTTCTTCAGCAGTGCTTCTTTCTACTCTTGACAAGTGATCAGCTATCACATTGTCACACCCCTTTTTATCCTTGATCTCCAAGTCAAACTCTTGCAATAACAGCACCCACCTTATCAATCTTGGCTTAGCTTCCTTCTTTGACATCAGGTACTTGATTCTTTGCATAGTCGATTATGAATATTAACATGGGATCCCAAAATGTATTGCCTGAATTTTCACAAGCAAATACTATGGCTAGCATCTCCTTTTCAGTTGTTGAGAGTAATTTTCTTGTGCTTCATTGAAGGTTCTACTAGCATAGTATATAGTCTGAATATTTTCTCCCTTTTCTTTGCCTTTGGGGCTGACTCACAAATTGCAAAATCAGCGGCATCGCACATTATTTCAAATCACGATCCCGATACGGTGCAGCCATTATAGGTACTTGAACCAATTTGATCTTGATCTCTTCAAGCGACCTTGTAGGAGTCATCAAAAATTAAACCTTGTATCCTTCTCGATGTCATAGTGGTCTAGCTATTTTTTGAGAAGTCCTTGATGAATCTCTATAAAATCTAGCATGCCCAAGAAAGGGTTCTGACTCCTTTTCTCTTGTGGTAGGGGTCGCGAGGATTTCTGATAATGGGATACCTTGGATTGGTCTACTTCAGTCCGATGCGAAATTTTATGCCCAAGAACAATACCTTTGTTACCATAAAATGGCATTTTCCCAGTCGATTGCTATTTGTTTGTCTTGGCATCTTTGAAGCAACCTTGTTTCGGGTTCTTCAAACAACGATCAAAAGCGGATCCATATACGGTGAAGTCATCCATAAAAATTTCCATAACTTCTTCAACCAAGTCTGAGAATATTGACATCATACACCTTTGGAATGTAGCAGGAGCATTACACAGCCCAAATGGCATCCTTCTGAAGGCAAAGGTACCATAGGGGCATGTGAAGGTGGTCTTCTCTTGGTCCTCAGGTGCAATAGCTATCTGATTGTATCCACGAATACCCATCCAACAAAAATGGGGTGTCACCGCTGTCACGTCAACATTTGATCAATGAAGGGCAAGGAAATGATCTTTTACGGTAGGCTGTGTTCAGCTACATGTCAATAAGTATTACCCTCACGTCCTGTCGCTATTCTTGTTGGAATCCAATTCATTTTCTCATTGCGGATCACAGGTAGAAACCCACCCTTCTTTGGAACCACATGGTGGGCTGCAAGGGTATATGAAATTGCATCGATCGCGAGCCGACGTGACGGTGAGGTACCTCCTTCTTGACCACTTCCTTCATCACTTTGGATTCGGTCTCCTTTGATGTTCTCTGAGATGGCCTTGAAGTTTCTTCTAGCAGAATTTTTGTGCATGCCAAATTGATGGATTGATACCCTTCAATTCTTCAATGGACAAGCTATAGACTCTTTATGCTTCTCTAAGATTTGCGACAACCTCGTTCCTCATCATCACTAAGTCTAGCGGAGATAATCAGATTTTCTCTTTGGTGATTCTAAATAAAGCGCCACTTGAAATGACTTGGCAACTCTTTCAACACTAGCCTATACGAGGCTGGTTTCTTGATGAATTTCCACTTTTTCATTATTTTCCCCTTTGTCATTTTACGTTTTGTGAGCTGGCTCCACCGGTTTCTATAGAATGAAAAGCGTTGTATGGACAATCGAGTAGTCATCTTCAATATCTTTTGAATTCATCTCTTTTTCATTGATAAAGAATTTAGAGCATTACAATCATTGTGAACATCGGGGTTGTAGGTATAGACATCATCAACTACATTGTAATTTTTCTCATCCATAATCTATGTGCACGTGCTTTTGGTCAGGGGTGACGTGACTTCTTCTCAACCCTCAAGGTAAGAACTCCTTTTTGTATGTCGGTAGGGCGGCTCAGTAGCTAAGGAATGGTCTCCCATTACTTGAGAATTTTCGTGAATCTTCTTCCATGTCCAGAATGATGAAGTCTATTGGAAAAACAAATTTCCCAACAATGACCAGCACATCTTCCAAGACTCCTTCGGGTTTCACCATCGTCTCATGCGCCCATTTGAAGAGTAACCGAGTGGTGGGAATAAACTCCCCCAAACTTAATTGGCAACCTTGAAAGAGGCATCAAGTTTATACTAGCTCTGAGTCACAAAGCTTTACGGAATTCCAATTCAGCCTTCAATGATGCAAGGAATTGTAAAGCTCCCTAGGTCCTTCATCTTTTATGGCAATTCTTTCTTTATCACAGCCCTGCAAGTGGCAGTGAGATTCATGATCCCTTCTTCTACTATCTTTCTTTTCTTGCTCAGCATGTCCTTGAATTTTGCATGGGGTGGCATCGCGAGTCACCGCCGTAAAGGGCATCTTGATCTCTAACCGAAGGTTTTCAAAAACCTTCTTATTTGCTCCTCTATCTTGGATTTGCGGTCTACGTGGAAATGGGGCTGCGAGTCTAGAGCCAGCGACATATCCTTTATGTCCGCTCCTTGCTCTTTTTCTCAGTGCTTCTTCCGCACTACGGGCTTTCTTCTTCTTTCTTCTGTCATTTTTTCATGTGTACTGCAACTCACTTCCCACTTCTAAGGCACCTGGCCGTACGTCCTTTGGATTCTTCTTTGTGTCACGCAGGAAGGAGTATCTTTCCTCCTCGACTTGCGGGGGGTTAGGGCTAGGCGCCTGCCCCGTGTCTCGGGTTCTTCGGGGATGCATTGGTGGTGTTAGCGGTGGTAGCGATTGCTTCCGACTACGCGGCTTTTGTTCATGGAGGTTGATAGCTTCTTATTATCCCCATGAAATGGCATCGGTTCTTCAAAAAGGTGGGCCCTCCTCGACCCTGATATTCATTTTAAATGTTCATTTCGCTAGCTGCTTCTTTGTTGGAACCTTGGTGGTTGTTGATAGCTTTGTTGAGGTTACGTCCGTACCTTGAACCTTGTGAAGCCCCTCCACCATAGGAGAAGTTCTCATGGTTCCTCAGTCTTTGGTGGTGATGTGTGTGCGAGGTTAGTATTGGGTTTGAAATGGTAGTTTCTTGACCGCCGGATACTTAACCTCTTCGACATCATAAATTGTTCTTCGATAGCTCCCTCGACATTTCCGCTTCCAACTTCTCTTTCAAGCTGCTCCTATCTCATGAGAAGCGGTGTGTGTCTTCTTTCTTGCTTGTCCGGCTGTGCATAATGGCATCCAACTTGGCCTCCACTTGGCTGTCATCTTGCTCAGCTCCATGATCCCCCTTTCCTCTGCTTTGCTTCCTCTTGAAAGCTTCGGAGAGGTTTTCATATTGCATTAGCAGTCTTCAGAATCAGCTCGTGCCTCTTCAGCACTTTTGAAGCGAATGCTCCACAACATGAAGCATCAATGATCCCCCTTTGATATCATTGAGCATGATACAATGTCCATCTGAGTCTTTCAGATCTATCCCATGCATTGGACATCTTCTCGTGTCGTTTGAATCTTTCCGACTACATGCAGGGCTTTAAATGCTTCCCCTGCTGAAACTGATGATTTCCACTCTTCTCTGGGGGTGAGGGAGTGGGGGAAAGAATCTACAAAGTAGGCCTCTACTAACTCCTCCCAGTATCAACAGAGCCATATGGTAGATTCATGCATGTATTCAGCGTATCTCTTAGAAGAAGGAATAGATGGGTTTAATGACACGGTCTCACCGGTGACTTCACCGTATTAGCCATCCTGAGAAATCTTCCCAAGTGCTCGTTTGGGTCTTGATTAGGACGACCGGTAAAGCGATATTCTTTGGACCATGGTAATTAGTGCTGAAGGACGGTTTAAGTTCAAAATTGATTTTGCATCATCGCGGTGTCGGTGCAAAGTACTCATCTTGAATAATAGGCGTCGAAGTCTCCATAGTATCGATTGATTGAGCGCTGGTGCGCTTCTCTATGTGCTTCATTATGATCTTGTCTTTCATACGCCATGGTTGAGTTTTTACGCCTTCTTTATCTTTCTCAAGCTTACGAGTGTTCTCTCCCCAGTACGTATCTGCTTTGGAATCGAGATCGATTACAATTTCCTATGCATTAAAATTTTGTCCACGAAATCAAAACATTAATAGGATGAGTCGGTCGGCAATTATTTTCCATATGGTTTGTTAAGGTTAGTGGCTAAAAACAACGCTTTGCTTGAAAACTATTTTTTTGTTCTTTTATTCAAAAATGTCTAATTAGCATTTCCTTCTTTAAATTACGAATAATAGGTTACTAAATTCTTTTTTGATCCCACGACAACGGCGCCATAAACTTGTTGGCCCCGGATCGGAGTATGTACACAAGTGTATACCATCATCACCCTAAGGACTATTATCTAATCCCAGAGCAACGAGCGCCATAAAACTTGTTGGCCCGAGATTAGGTATGTACACAAGTGTATAACATCATCACCTAAGGACTATTATCACAATCCCAGCGCGGCGTAAAAACATTGACTACATCAATAATTTATTTATGGATCAAAACACTATTCAAATTTGAGACTCATTACCCAAGGACTATTGTCTAATCCTCGGTAAATAAACCATTAAACTTGAGGTGTGAGTTTCTTTAAGTATCCCCTTGATTAAAAGATATTTACATAAAGAATAAACCACCATTTCATGTGGTTTTGATCCAATTATATACTATGTGAGTGCAGTGGAGCAAGTAATAAAATGGATTTAGTCAGATATAGATCCACCCGAGAGATCTCGAAATTTTCAATCAACTACCCGACTACTTAAGCTCCATACTATTTGGACGATAATACGATAGTGAGATTTTGCTTTGAAAGCAGAATGAATGATGTAAAGAATAATGAATGAGCGATAAATGAATTGAATATTGAAATATCAAAATAACAAATTTAATTTAGGTTATCTCTAAAGGCATTGAATAATCAATGTGTGAAGAATGATTTCACCGTTACATCATCTTTGGTTTTAGAACTCTAGGATGCTAAAGCTAATTCGGGATTAATAAGGGTGTGTTGGATCTCTCCATACCGCAGCGTTCATCATCTCTGCTGTTTCTCGAACCGAGGGGTGAAATAACTACTTTTAAAACTAGTTGCCTTGTTGGGTGTTTTCTTTCTCAATACTTCACTTGCCCACAACATGAATTTGTAGACCTTTGAGCTCCTTCAAGTGAGTCATTGCTGAGGTTGCACTATGCGGTTCTCACCCTCAATTAGAATAGCTTACTCTTTCCTTGATTAGATCCTTGCCCCAACACGGGATCAAATTCACTATTCAAATTGAGGTGAACTCTGTCTGCAAGGTACATAACTCACTCAGCTCAGAGTGCCTAGGTTACAAGCGAGAAGGGATGTATTGATTTAAATATACGAAGGCGCATTCGATCGTGATAAGCAGGGTTCAAATACCTTCCCGAAATTGTTTCTTTACTCTCGGGAATGCCTTCTACGTGTCACCCGAGGAGGGCCTCAGAAATCGACTGAAACAACCTCGTTATGGAGTACAAGAGACTGAAATTGGGATCAATTCAAGAACAACGCAAAAACCCGGTAAGTCGATTTAACATCGAGAAGTTCGATTTATTATGAATAAAATCTTTATGAAAAGATTATTTCTGACAATAACGTCAATTCAATGGAAGCTGGGTTTCTAAATTACTGATTATACCATACAATGGCTTGCTGATCAAGAAAACCATTGTAAATCGGAAACTAGGTGTTCGAAATCCCAAAATTTGTCTGGAATTCAAACACGCTTGGATGAGGTAATTTCAGAAATAAACATCGGCATTAGGCTGATCCTTTACGACTAACGTTCAAATCGAATTAGAGCGAAATACACACTAATCTAATTTAAAAATAAAATGGAAAGAAAAAACGAAACAAAAGAAAAGAAAAAAAATAAGAAAATACGGGAGCCTTGTGACCAGATCTCCTTTCAAGTCGCGAGAGCACTACATTGTGCGACTTAGTATTTATCAGGTTCTGAAGTTCAGGCCCTAATTCCATACGATCTTTTGTAGATTTCCCAATGGATGGCCCATGTTCTTGTTCGATTCGCGACCTCAAAGCCCTTTTCGCGACATCAGTTAGTTTGGCGCTTGTTGCGCGGCATTTATCGATAAGTCATGTATTTCGCTGTTTGCCGCCATGGCACCTTATGTCGCGACAAAGGAATCCATGTCAGCGACATCAAACCTTATTCTCGCAACCTTTAATGATGGTTTTGATGTCGCGACATCGATCTTTTGTCGCGACATCCTACATGGCTCTACGAGGTTTTAGCGTTGCGTTCGCGATACCGGCGACATCGATCTCTTGTAAAGTGACATCGGCTCATGTGCTTCGCCGATCCGCTTCAGCGATGATTTCTGATGTCGACATCGTCTCTTTATTACATGACGAATCGCTTTGTATTTCTATGAGTTTGATTTTGGTGGTTCCCAGTGTCGCGGGCGTACGTCTTTAATACGCGACAGCCGGCGAAGTCTCTGCGACCTTGAACTTGTGTCTTCTTATGTCGGCATCGATCTCTTGTCAGCGACATCAGCACTTTAGTCCTTTGGGGCTTCAACTTGTGTCTTCTTATGTCGCGACATCGATCTCTGTCCTTTGACATCGGCAAGTCTCTATGACCTTCAAGCGTGGTTTTACGATGTCGCGACATCAATCTCTTAATCGCGACATCACTTCATGGAGTGCGACTTTCAGGCGAGCAAGTCTCATGTCGACCTCGATCTGCTTGACCGAGACATCAGTTATGCCTTGCGGCTTAAGCGGTTGCTTTTGGTGTCGTGAAGCGTCGGAGTCCTGCAATCGCGGCTACGGCTTAAATCACATCGGAGTTTCATCTTAGAAGAAGCTTGTCACCGGCGTCGAGTGCTTCTCTTGTCCTTACCTCCATCCCTTGTCGCGACATCGATCTTAGTCGCGACATCACGATGTTAATCGGCGACATCATTTCTTAAGTCTCACGGATTTAGTCTTGATTTACCTACATTGTAATACTGTCGCGACACGCATCAAGTTTCGCCGAATTTTCCTGATGTCGCGACACGCATAGCTGAACAATCACAGCCAGCTACGACATTAGTTACCCATTTGCTTTCATTTACGCCGCCATTTGCATTTTTACTCCACCAGATTTGCATTTTCACGCTTTTCTTCTTTCTTTCACACTCCCTGCTAATAACACATTGGTGAGTTTCTTCATAATTCTGCATATTAATTATTCCTTTTCGGATGAAAATCAAACAGAAAAATAGAATAAAAATAGATGACTTTTAAGCTCATCAGAGATACAGGCAGTGAGAGATCAAGATAGACGAATTCGGGAAAGATCGCGAAGATGGATTTTTCTATAGTTCTTTCTTCAACCTACTTTATGATTCTAATTCTTCAATCTGTAATGAATAATATGAAAACTAATTCTTTTCTCTAGGGTTTTTCCAACCTTAACCACAGTTTGATGGATTGATTTTCAGTTTTGGTTTATTTTAATATTAATATGAGTTCACACGTTTGTTTTAATTCTGGGTTTAATTACAAGTTATTATCTAGCCAATTGTGACATGCTAAAGCTGGGAGTTTGAGATCGAGAGAAGATAACTTCTAAGGATATGGTTAAAGCAACATTTAGGTAGTCGAAGAATAGAGATATTCCAAATTGCAAGTGTGGCACTAGGGTTCGCACATTTAGGCGTTTCAGAGTTGAGGAGTTGAGGCAGAGATGCAATACATCCCACTAGCGAGATAGGCAAATATATCTCGAGAGAGAATATCTTGTAGGAAAGATCAACCCACAACACTTAACTCCATATGGATACTTGATAAGTCCTTAATTGAATTGACATCCATCAAGTATGGTAGGAGGCGTTAAAACCCTAGGTTTCTCATCGTTGATATAATTCAAATACGCGATTTTAAGTTTTTACATTTAATTCTAGTAATTTAGTTGTATTCGCTTTAGGATTAGATCCAAATATTGTCGAAAGTCATTGAAATCGATAGTGACACGCTTCTCTTGAACGACGCTTGACTAACCACTACACTCGTCGACTTCGGCGGCGTATGCTAACGCGCACATAGGTTTGCGTTTCCCACCTAATTTTACACTCACTTTCGGCCCGTCAAGTTTTTGGCGTCGTTGTCGGGGAGAAGTTTTGTGTTGATATTGACAACCGTGCCATAGATAGTACTTTGGATCAATTTTACTTTCTTTAGTTCTTCTCACTTCTTGATCATTTCTTTTTACTTTTATTCTTGGTTTACATGTTTTCTTTTACCGCATCTGTGCTGTGATTTGGTTTCGTTCTTATCTTGTGATTTTAGGAAAGTATTTAGAGTGCATGCAAATACAAGGGCACAAGGAATTGCTTCCATTCGATCTGAACCAGAACGGACACTGCATTAGTTATGTGTAACTACATGCGAAATCATGCGACATCAGTAGATGCGGGGATAAGGTCAGATTCATGATAGGGATGAACCTCGGAGGGTGGAGCAATGGACAAAACTATAGAAATTAGAGCCACCACACCCTTGTATAACTTTGATGAAATCGCGTATGCTACTTGAGGAGTTTGCCTTGCCACTTACAGTTGTTCAGTCATCTATATGTCAACCACCCATACAAGCAAACAACTTTGAGCTGAAAGGAGTAACGTTGCAAATGCTCCACAATATACAATTCCATAGGCTACCTAGTGAGAATCCGAATGCACTTTTGACCAGCTTTATTGAAGTTTGTGACACAGTAAAGTATAATGGGGTAATCGAAGAAGCTCTCATACTGCGGCTATTCCCATTGTCACTTAGCGATCGGGCTAAACACTGGTTGACCAGCCAACCTCCAAACTCCATCACCTCATGGAATGACTTGGTGTAGAAATTTCTAACCAAATTTTTCCCACCCGTGAAAATAGCTCAATTGGTGTGAAATTAATGCATTTAGGCTTGATTTGAGGAGAACTTAGCAGCTAAATCTTGGGAGAGATTTCATGAGCTACTGAGGAGGTGCCCATATCATAGATTAACTAAGTGGATGCAGGTGCATACGTTCTACAATGGTCTAAGCGACTCAGCTAGGACAATCATTGATGCTTCAACAGGATGTTCTCTAATGAAGAAAACCACAAATCAAGCCTATGAGATCTCGGAGGATCTGACTACTGTTGTCCCGGTGGCCAGAGATGGTGACATCCTAAGAAACCCCTTAGCGGAGCAAACAAAAGAGGTTCTTAGTAACACAGTAAACCATGTCGCACGAGTTAACTAGACAGGCGCTGAAGCAACATGGTACGATCGTGCTATTACGAGAATAGTCCGTGGGAAATTTGTGAATCTTGTGGTGGACAACACAGTACTATGGAGTGTCAGTTAGGGTAGATGACAGTAGAGCAAGCTCAATATGTGAATCAGCATAATCAACTATAACAAGGGCAGTATGGAGGCAATACATATCAGAACAGATACCAAAATCAGAATCAGATTCAAGGCTAGGGATGGAGAGGCAATTAGAATAGTCAGAACAATCAGAACTATGGATGGAGGAATAGTCAGAATAACATGCCACTACCCCGAGTGAATGAACCACCCCTTGAGAAGAAAGTAGACTTGGAGCAAGCACTTGCACAAATGCTCACCTCGCACACCGCCTTTATGAATGAAACCAAGGAGAATTTGCAGAACCAGGACCATGATTGACGACGACACAACTAAGGAAACTTAGAGGTGCAAGAAATGGGCGCCGGTTTGTTAACGGAGAGGCAGCGGGGAGCATTATCGAGTAATTCTGAAGTGAACCCGAGGCAAGAAAGTAATGAACATGTAAAGGCTGCCACATTAAGGAGTGTGAAGAACTAACGACTGAGGCGTACTTAGTGATAAGGGAGGTAGGGGGCAGGAAGTAATCCGGCTAACTAGGCGAAAATGAGTTATTGGGGGAACAACCCCATCAGAAAAAGTTGGGTGAAAAAGAAACAAAGTCTGAGGGTCGACCATACAGGACCGTACCCACTATCCCAATTCCGTACCCTCAATGCCTGAAGAAGAGTAAAATTGAATGAAGCAATTCACCAGTTTAAGGTGTTCAAGAAATGCTTATAAATTCCGTTTCTTAGATGCATTAGAGTAGATGCCCAGTTACGTGAAATTCATGAAGGAAATATTGTCCAAGAAAAGAAGACTATCAGACTTTGAGACAGTAAACCTCACTGAGGAATGTAGTGCCATCATGCAATGAAAACTACCACAAAAGCTGAAAGACCTCGGTAGTTTTACTATACCGTGCACAATTGGAAATTCCATCTTTGAGAAGGCCTTGTGTGATATGGGAGCAAGTATTAACCTCATGCCACTGTCTATATTAAGATGATTGGGATTAGGTGGGGCTCGTAACCACGGTCACACTCCGGGGCCGAATGAGTCATTGAAACACCACACAGGGAGGGAGGGTGATAGAAGACGTTTTTGAGTGAGAAGTGGACAAGTTCGTCTTTCGAGAAAGATTCATTGTTCTAGATATGGAAGAAGATAAAGAAATACCTATCATACTAGGTAGACCATTTCTAGCGACTGGCAGGGCAATGATTGATGTATAGAAAGGAGAACTAAAATTGAGAGCCCTAGGAGACGAGATCACCTTTCATGTATTCTGGTCCATGAAGCTCCCAGATGACTACCCTAACAAAGATACCTCGGTCCTCCACCCCAAAGAGATCTTGCAAGGCGAAGTGGTAAACTCCTGGGATAAGTCTCTGATTAGTGCCCAAAAAGTGCAATTTTGAACCCTATTAGGGATAGTTTTTGGGTGCTTTTTCGCGCTACTAATCATATCAATTAAACTGATTGATGGTCCACTTGGTTCCACTAATGCCATTTCGAGGAATTGTTTTGGTTAGTTTTGCAGGTTTTGAGGACTTGAGAAGCGACAGAAAACAGCCATTGGTGTTGAATGCGAGATTCCTCGATGATGATTTCACCGGCTAGAGGCGATGAAATATAAAGATTGATGAAGAAATAAAGACAAAGTGATGAACAAAGAGTGCAGTAGAGGATGCAGTGTGCAAAACAGGATGCAGAGCAATTCCAGGAAATTTCTCTATGATTGCGAAAATTTCGCTGGATTGCGAAAATTTCTCAACCATAGTAAAAATTTCGCAATCCTAGCGAGGGAGTGGGAGATTTCGTAGCTGGCGAAAATCCAGCATTGCTAGCCGAGTGACAATTATTATCTCACATAAATTTCGCTAGGCTAGCGAAATTTTCGCCTGCTCAGCGGAAATTCTCCTCTTTGTAGAAAATGGTTGCCTTGTGATTTTTTACGTAATTAATGCCAAACAACTACGTTTTTGGTGTATTATTACCACCTTGTCCCTTTTGTAAGCCAATATTTTTAGGCATTCTTGTATTTTCACACTTTTGGGTGGACTATATAAACCCCATAATTTGTAACCCTAATTAGCCGATTTTTGCGTGACTTTTCATTTTATAAAATTCCGACTTTCATTTTAGGGGTTTCATTTGCTCTCTTTTCACTCTCTTTCTTTCATTTTCTAGGCTGCGAGCCGACCCTTGAGGATGACAACTCAAGGGATGCTTGGCTAAGCCTCATAGCTTTGAAGAGGAGGGTGGCTAGCTTGGTTTAGGGGCTACTGCAGGTTGTCCTCATGCTGTAAATGTTCCAGGTACTGCATTTATGGTTCCCAACTTTCCAAACTAGGGTTTAATGCCATTTAATGTCCTACCCTTGGTCAATACTTGTCATGCTTTAGGGTTCAGTGCATTCTTAATGCTAGATGCACTGATATCCTTTAGATGTCATTACAGAGCCCTTTGTGGGAGGTTGAATGCTAGGGTTTAAACTGAGATGGGGACTTTTGATGCATAATACTGGTGTTGACTCAAATAGGAATTGGTTCACGAGGTTAGGTTTACATAATTAAACAAAGATCCGGTTTTGGCTGACTATAGGTCATTTGCCACAATACGAGAAATACTTGCGAGGACACCTTAATACCCCCGTGTTATCAAGCTAGTGACCCGAGCCTTTCAAAGTTACCATTTCACAATTCACTTTAAGCCATTACGGTCGATCGGTGACCAACAAACTCCGTTTTTTAAACAAATCCACAAATCGAACAAAGCCTCACCATTTTCCAAACAACGATGCAAATCATTCATAGGATGAAAACCCATCCCCGTGTTCGACCCTAGACCGCTATGCTGTAGTAGCTTGACTACGGCAGTAGGAGGAACTAAGGATACAAATATTGTTGATTCCGAATCACCCTACCGTGGCACGAATCAAATGGCGCCGTTGCCGGGGATGGTGCCAAACTACGTATGATGAGTTGAAGTGTACTTGTAATCCTCATTACAAGTGTGGGTGACCTTTTAGACCCTTTTTGAATTTCAGTTGCTGTAGCACCCAAGTTTTCACTACTTGGCGATTCTTGCCTTTATTTATTTCTTACGATCGGTTTTTATTTGGACTAACATTAACCACTTTTTCGCGAGCTTGTTTGTGCTCTTTGTTGTGTCATTTTGTGTGACAGATGTTTATCGACTTGGGGCAGAGGATATCGGGTGAATTGCAAAGAGTGAGTGCACAGTGTGAACGGGGTTGTGAAATCTGGGTGATGCCTGGCGACCAAATGGATCCTCTACACGAGAGCGACAAAGTCGTAGGGTACCCGGTGAATCCGAAGCAACATCTGAGTCGATGGGGGGCGTACACCCTGAAGGTTGGTGTCCTCTGCATCATACCTCCTGTGAGGAAGTGGCGGGTGAGGGCCACATCTAGTGCTTTTTATTTCCTTTCACGGTATGGAGAATGAAAATCCATATTCGCATATAAGGGACTTTGAGGAGGTGTGCACTACTTTTAAGGAGGGTATAGCCGGCTATGGATTTGCTCGGGCGCTTTCAGCGACACTCAAGGACAAAGCCAAGATTTGGCTCAATTCACTGAGGCGAGAACGATTAGAAGTTGGGCAGATCTTCAAGCTGAATTTTTGAAGAAATTCTTCGATTGCCACAGACCCAGCCGAGTTTGAAGGAGCAGTCTACACACCTACTCAGCCTTTGACAATGAGAAGTTTTATCAGTGTTGGG
Source organism: Tetrastigma voinierianum (assembly GCA_016808115.1). Lineage (NCBI taxonomy): Eukaryota > Viridiplantae > Streptophyta > Magnoliopsida > Vitales > Vitaceae > Tetrastigma > Tetrastigma voinierianum. The sequence goes on along the minus strand of JAEQBH010003655.1, from coordinate 159,801 downwards.
AAAGATTCATTGAGACCATCAATGCATGCCCACACCATGGTTTTGATACATGGATGCTAGTGAACCATTTTTATGATGGTATGTCTCTAGCCATGAAGCAACTATTGGAAACCATGTGTGGAGGTACTTTGGCTTAACCGGATGAGGCCATGGACTTTTTTGAGACTATGGCGGCAGCCTCAAAGGCATGGGATGGGCAAATCAGGAGCCCAGAGATCAAAGCAGCCCCCAAACCACGGGGGGCATTTATGCACTTTCCACGAAGACACGAGATGAAAGCAAAATTGACCACTTTTGACTACGAGAAGGTTGGAGAATTTGGAAATGAGAAGCCGGCCACGAAATCTGGCAATTAAATGAGTTACTGCATCTCACCGGCTGTGTTGATTATTAGCCAAATAGTCATGCTGGGGAGCATTAACAGAGCATGCCCATGCCCTAAATCAAAATAAACCACCATAGATGCTCCCATATGGTAACTTTTTATAACCTGGCGGAGAAATCATCAGGCTTTGTCATGGAAGCCAAAACTGTGCATATGTCCCTCCCGGGAGCACGGCGGCGGTTTTGGCTCCCGAGTTCAACCTAACCGACCGACCTACTCCCGATATCTTCTCGAGTTGAAGCGGGCGATCGAATTTAAGTAAAGTGGTAGAGCCTGTTTGTAGAAGAACAAGGTGCTGAATGTCGGACTAACCAAAAAATTAGACGGTTGAGGCTGCTCAATAGGAAGGCTGGACATATGCACTCACGAGATTTCAAGGTTGTCTAACCGGCGGTGCGAGTTCAAAAGGGGAAGGTTCCCTCGATCCGCGACAACGACGAAAGGAGTGCATGGTAGGCTCAACGAGGATCCCGAGGAATGCAAGAATTGATGAAGTAAAGGCGGTGGTGACTTTAAGAAGTGGTAAGAGCGATACTAGCGGTCCTGACTCTAGCCAAATCAGCCCCACACGGTGGCGATCCGCCACAAGAAGATCGGTCGATGAATAGAGAGAAGGTGAAAAACGGTGTACCCCTCCATTCCCGCGGGCTCTCGAAAAAGAAAAGTCAGTTAACCCAAACGAGAAATCTTGGAACTGCAGCGGAGTAAAAGTTAACATTCCTCCTTGACATGATCAAACAAGTCCCCACCTATGCGAAATTTTGAAGGACTTATGCACGGTAAAAGAGGGTTTAATGTAAACAAAAGGAAGCCTTCACATTACAGAGCAAGTGGTACTATTATTGAGTGCAAGACTCCGAGTGAAATATAAAAGACTGGGGATGTCTCTGATCTCGGTTAATATTTGGAGAGCATTAGAGGCGTGGAGAACCTTTGTTGGAGCTTAGGAGCTAGTGTGAACCTGTTGCCGTATTCCATGTACAAGCAACTTGGTTTGGGTGAGCTTAAACCCACGTCCATCACACTGTCACTAGCCGATAGGTCTATTAAGATACCAAGGGGATGTGTGAGGACGTGTTATCTGTAGGCAGTTACACTACCCGGTGGACTTTGTTATGACACGGAACGGTGGCGGTGGGAACCAATCATGTGCCCATCATATTGGGGAGACCATTTTTGGCTACTTCGAATGCCATAATAAACTGCCGGAATGGAGTTATGCAACTCACATTTGGGAACATGACCTTAGAACTCAATATCTTTCATCTGAGTAAAAGACATATGCACCCAGAGGAAGATGACTGTGAAAAAGTACGTATGATAGGATAAATTCTTGAAGAGGCAGGGCCCCAACGACGACAGGGTGCAGATGCATTAACCGAGTTATCGAGTGCCTTGGAGACCCGGGAACCTCAAAGCATGATCTTGAGTACGGGGTATTGGAGGAGAAAAATAGAATCCTACCTACATTAAGCGGTGGCGAGAACCAGCGGAACCCCAACTGATTAGAACTCAAGCCTCCCAATTGAGTTGAAGTATGCATTTACGGAAGAAAATGGGCGGTCCGATTGTGATTTCATCAGCATTGACCACTTCACAGAGAATAACCTCTTGCACCTTCTCGAGGAATAAGCAAGCATTGGGGTGGAAAAATTTCTGATTTAAAGGCATAAACCGGTGATACGCACCCATCACATTTTAGAAGAAGAAGAGGTCTAAAGGCTGTTAGGCGGCCACAGCGGAGTTGAACCCCCACTGCGGGGAAGTAGTTGCGTGAGGTCCTGAAATTGCTCAATGGGGTATCATTTACCCCATTTGGATAGCACTTGGGTGAGCCCGACTCGGGTGGTGCCCACAAGAAGTCGGGAATGACAAGCTGCGAAAAATGAAAAGGGTGAAGAATTGTCTACCCGACTCACTCTTAGGTTGGAGGAGTGTGCATAGATTATAGGAGGCTCGATGAGGTAACAGAAAAGATCTTCAGTTTCCATTCATCGATCCAGCTCCTTGGGGTGGGTTTTGGGACACCCGTTCATTGCTTTTTGGATGGGTATTCGAGGTATTTAGGATAGAGATTGCCCTAGAGGATCAGGAAAAGACCACTTTCACTTGTCCATTTGGTACATATGCTTATAGGAGGATGCCTTTTGGTCTTTGCAACGCCCCAGCCACTTTTCAGAGATGTATGCTTAGCATGTTCAGCGATATGGTGGAGCGCATAATGGAAGTATACATGGATGACATAATATATGGGGCGATTTTAAGGAATGTCGACTAATACGGAGGCCATCTGAAGGTGCATAGAGAAGAACTGGTGCTTAGCTGGAGAAGTGCCATTTTATGGTTAACCCGAGGAATTATCTTGGGGCACATTATTTCCAGCAGGGGAATAGAAGTTGATAAAGCAAAGATTGAACTTATTTCCAAATTGCCGTCCCCAACGAATGTAAAAACAGTTAGGCAATTCCTTGGTCATGCAGGCTTCTACAGAAGATTCATTAAAGACTTCTCAAAGATTGCTAAACCCCTGTACAAGCTCCTAGAGAAAGATGCCAAATTTGTTTGGGAGAAAGAATGCCATGAGAGCTTTGAAGAGCTGAAATCCCATTTGACTACTGCCCCAATAGTATGAGCTCCTAACTGGCAGTTGCCTTTTGAAGTGATGTGTGATGCCAGTGATCTTGCTATCGGTGCGGTGCTCATTCAAGAGAAGATGGGAAACTCATGTAGTCTATTATGAAAGCAAAACCTTGAATGAAGCACAAAGGGCTATACTTCTTTGCAGAGGAAGGAATTGTTAGCGTGGTCCTATGCTTTAGACAAATTTCGAGCATACTTGGTCGGGTCACGATATAGTCATTTTACGGGGGACCATTCCGGCTTTGAAGTATCTCTGACCAACGAAATGCGAAAGCAAGAGCTCATCCGATGGGTTCTTTTACTTCGGGAGTTTAACACCTGAAATTAAAGACAAGAAGGGAGTAGAGAATGTAGTAGCAGATCATCTTTCAAGGTTAACAATAGCCCATGACACTCATAGCCCACCCATCAATGATGAATTCCCTGAAGAATCCCTAATGCAGCTGGAAAAAGCTCCCTAGTATGCTCACATTGCCAATTTCCTCGCCACGGGAAATCCCATCGAGTGGAAGAATAGGATGAGAGGTATTTCTTTCTTGAAGATCCGTTCCTATTATTGGAACCCTTCTTGTTCAAATATTGTGCAGATCAAATAATCAGGAAGTGTGTGCGAGGGGAGGAACAAGCGGGGTCGAGCCACTTTGCCATGAGAGTGCTGTGGTGGTCATTTTGCTTCCCGAGACCGGCGATGAAGGTCTTTGCTTGATGCGGTTTCTCTTGGCCTTCCTTGTTGAGAAAGCACGAATGTCGTGTGTATGTAATAGATGCAGACTGCAGGGATTGTCTGTGAGCCATGATGCACTTGAACATTTTGGTAAGTGGGAGGCTTCATTAGTGTGTGGGACATCAGACACCAAGGGACTTTTCCCCACGTCATATGGTCATGTACATCTTGGTGGGGTAGACTATGTGTCCCGAAGTGGGTTGAGGCAGTCCACAGTAAAACCCGATGACCACAGAGTGGTGCTTAAATTCTTGAAAGCAAACATCTTTTTCAGGTTCGGGGTCCCAAAGGCCATTATTAGCGATGGAGGTTCACATTTATGCAACAAACCTTTTGAAAACCTCATGGCTAAATATGGTGTGAAACACGGTAGCCACCCCTTACCATCCTCGAACAAATTGGTCGAGAGTGGAACTTGCTACTTGAGAGAAATTAAGACCATTCGATGAAGGTGGTAAATAGCAGCGAAAAGGCGGTCCATCAAATGTTGATTCATTTGTGGAGCTCTGAGCGACTTTCAAGATGCAATCCCTTGGAATGTCCCTTTTCGGTTGGTCTATGGTAAGCGTGTCACCTTCGATGGAGATCGAATATAAGGCATGGTGGGCAATAAAAAAACTGAACCTGGATCTAACCAGGGCCGGAATCAAGAGATTCCTCGATCTCAATGAGTTGGAAGAAATACGAAATGATGCCTACTTGAATTCGAAGATTGCAAAGGAAAGATAAAAAAAATGGCATGACCAGATGATACTTGGGAAGAATTTCAGCGAGGGGGACCAAGTCCTCCTGTATGACTCCAAACTCCATCTATTTAGAATGACTCAAATCGCGATGGGCGGGTCCGTTCATTGTTGTGAGCTTACCCTAATGGCCGGTGGACTGCTCGATCCAAATGATGATAGGGTGGTCAGAGTCAATGGACAAAGGGTGAAGCCTATATTGTGCAGCATTGTCGGGAAATTCTCTTGCTGGACCCCCACGAGAAGGTCCTACGATCCTTACGTGTAAGGGAGTGGCTGCGCTGGTTCCAGCAGCCACTGTTCTCATTGTTTAGTTTCGATTAAATTTCCTTTTGTTTAAAATTTGTGGTAGCAATCAGAGTTTGACATTTGATTTCCTTTTGTTGGCAGCTGCAGTAACACCAACAAATGGAAATGCCCCTTCTCCAGCCATCACAATTGAGGTGAGTGAGTCCGTCCGTTAGTTTTGCATTCCATGCTATACCGAGTTAAAAGTAGCTTTCATATTATTAGAATTCGGTTTTTCTAACGGTGTCCTACCGAGAGATCTGCGGTGGCGACTTCATTTGTCTTTAATTTTTTAAATCACTTTTGTGTCTTTATTTTGTGTATCTACTTTTTCTTTCAATTGGACAATTGAATTGCTTTCAATTGGACAATTGAATTGCCTTTAATTGGAGGTGAAACCACGATTGTTACCTTAATGTTAGAACAATTCCATGCATGATTTAGTTTTTAGTCAATTGAGACTTTGGCGTATTTCAACCTTGAACATTCCCCCTTGAGCTAATTCACTACTTTGCACACCCGGATTGTACCATTGAGGTGCATGGAAATTATATACCTCTTCGCCTTGCAAAGCCGACCTTAGGCATGTTATTGACCGTATGGATTAGTATTACCCATATGAAGACCCGATGTTACGATATTTCCCGAGGAAAAGAAAAGCAAAAGAAAGAAAAGAAGAAAAAGAAAAATAAAAGCCGTGGCTTTGCCTTGAAACCGAATGCGGGATTCGGGGGTATATGGCGAAAGCGCTGGCTTAGATGCCCTCAATCTTAGTTGGTTGGGAGTCATCGACTTTGTGTTCGTTACATGGGTGGACGGGTAGAGTTTAGCGTGTTGTAGGTGCTTAATTCTCGAAGTCATTCGGAGTCCGGGGTGAAACCTGCAGAGTTTGTGGTCAAGTGATCCTTTTGGCTTGATGCCCTAAACCTTAATTGGTTGGGAGTCATCGGTGGACCCACATTGCGGACTTTGGTGAAGTCGAGTTTTTAGCATTGCACCCTACAATGTAATCAAATAAAGAAATAAGTGTGTAGCTAATCCTATTTAGGTTGTTCAACAGTTTAAGGCCATGGAATTATGGAGGAATAATTTTTTTCAATTTATTGGCTCAATCTGGTTACATTAGGAATCATTAGATTTTGGTGGAAATTTAGGTTGATTTCCTAGGATCAGATGTTGACCTAAAAATTGTTCTTATATGGTTTTTGCTCTCTCATGTCGGTTTTCAAACTAGGTCTCAATTGTTCATTTGAAAGGTAATGCTTATCTGTATATACACCTTTTTGAACCGTATACACTTTTTGTAAAATCCTTTGCATGTGTCATATTATTTTAGCATTGCTAAGGAATTGCTGCTTTATGTCGGTTGGGGGGGGTGTGATTAGTGCCCCGAAAGTGCAATTTTGAACCACATTCGGGATAGGTTTTTGGGTGCTTTTGCGCACTAATCATATCAATTAAGCAGTGGTATGTGGGGTCCCTTGGTTCACTAATGCCATTCGAGATTGTTTGGTTAGTTTTGCATGTTTGAGGACTTTTTAAAACAGCGAGCTTAGCTTCGTATTGGTGTTGAATGCGAGATTCCTCGATGATTTCACCGAGCAGGCGATGAAGTATAAGATTCAATGAAGAAATAAAGACAAAGTGATGAACAAAGAGTCACCGAGTAGAGGATACGGTGTTGAAACGAAGGATCACGAGCAATTCAGTTTCGCTATGATTGCAAAAAATTTATTTGGGATTCGCCATTCCTTGACCATAAGCGAAAATTTATGAAATCTAGGGTAAGGAAAGAACTCGCTAGCTAGCGAAAATCAGCATTGCTTATTGAATTAACCAATTTCGCTATCTCACCTCAGAATTTCGCTAGGCTGCGAAATTTTAAGCTATCTGCAAATTCTCCTCTATGAAATGGTTTATACATTGATTTTAAGTAGTGTGCAGCTTGACTAGTTTTGGTGTATTACCACCTTGTGCATGAAAAGCCAATATTTTAGGCATTCTTGTATTTTCACACTTTGGGTGGACTATATAAGCCCCATAAGTATAAACACTAGCGATTTTTACTTGGCGACTTTTCATTTATAAAACTCCATGACTTTCATTTTAGGGTTTCATTTGCTCTCTTTCACTCCTCGCAACCATTTTTCTAGGCTGCCGAGCACAGCCCTTGAGGATGACAACTCAAGGGATGCTTGGCTTTAAACCTCATGGCACTGAAGAGGAGGGGTGGCTTTGGCTGGTTTAAGGGACTGCTGGGGATTTGTCCCTCATCTTTGTAAATGTTCAGTCTTTGCATTTATGGTTCCCAGCTTTCCAAACTAGGGTTTAAAATGCCATTTTTAATGTCCTACACTGGTCAATACTTGTGTGTCTGCTTTGGGTTAGGTGCATTCTTAATGCTAGATGCAGCGTTTCCTCCTTTAGATGTCATTCACGAAACCCTTGTGAGGAGGTTGAATGCTAGGGTTTAAAACTGAATGGGACTTTTGATGCATAATACTGGTGTTGACTCAAATAGGAATTGGTTCTAGGGTTAGGTTTTATAATTAAACAAAGATCCGGTTTTGGCTTTGACTATAGGTCATTTGCCTGTCGCGAGAAATACTTGAGGGGACACCTTAATACCCCATGTTATCAAGCTAGTGACCCCGAGCCTTCAAAGTTACCATTCTAGTCACTTTAAGCCATTACGGTCCCGGTCGACCCTTGAGCTCCAGCGTTTTTAAACAAATCCACAAATCGAACAAAAGCCTCACCATTTTCCCAAACACTGATCTGAATCATTCATGGGATGAAAACCCATCCGTGTTAGGCCCTAGACCGCTATCTTTGCGGTAACGACTACGGCGTAGGAGAACTAAGGATACAAATATTGTTGATTAGAGATCACCTACCGTGGCTTGCGAATCAGTCTCGTGTAGCATAACGGTACCCGAAGATCGAGGCCATGGTAGCCAAAATAGTCAACATGCGGCGTAATTTTGAGCACTATGAAGGTGCGTTAGCATTCCCAATTCCTCTAGAATACAACATGTATGTTGCAGGAATGTCGAGCTACTGACGTTAAACATAGCGCTTCTTGGGAGGTAACCCAAGCTTTGTGAGATTTTCTTTTTCACTAAAACTTGCGTATTTCCATTCTTTTTTATTGCTTTATGGTTAAATTTTTGTTTTGAGTGTTCTCCTTGTGCTTATTTTTTATAGATAGGCGCGTCTTTAAAGAAGAGGGAAAAATCATAGTTTCCTAGACTTTCTGGTCCGCCGTGGCGAAGCCCTCTTAGCCGCTGTAGAGGGAGAACAATCTCAAAGCCAGCCCTCGGGTCCACAGCAGCGAAGCCCGCTTCACCGCTGCGAGGCTTTGGCCTTCGCCGCAGGGAAGAGCCCTTCGCTGCTGCATAATATGGCTTTTCCGCCGCAAAGGGATCCTTCGCCACAGCAAAGCGACTCGTATTCCGACATTTATAAGTACCCGTGGATGTCCATTTTTTCCCTCCACCCGTTTTTTGTGCGACCCTTTGTCTCCTGCTCTTGTTTGGTGTGCGTTTTTTGCAGATTCCTAGCCGACTGTAACTACTATGGCTCCCAAGAAGACTATGCCAGCTAAACGACACCGCTCCGGCTCTACATCACGGGCGACACCTCCCCCTCTGGACGATCCGCGCCGATTCATCTCCGAGAGGCAGAACGACTCTTCCATGAGTCACTTTGCATCCATTCATTCGTTCCGGAGAGGGGTTTTCCTACCTAAAACACATTCTTCAACCGCCGTCAGACCGGAGGATGGAAACGCGTGTGCTCCCCGGAGCCCTCGGGTGGCCCGATCGATACGAGTTCCATTCTAACCTGTGTTTCTGGGTTGGCACCACTTTGTTTGTTCGGGATAGGTGGGTGACTTAGGCGTGAGCCGTCAAGCGAGATCCCATCAGCTGCGGGAGGACGGCGGTGAGAGTACCCGAGGGCGTTATTGTGGCCACCGACTTGGCGGGGTCTAATGCGGGAACCAGCAAAGGGACCAGGGCGTGTGGCCCGGCGCCATCGTTGTGAGGGCGAGTTCACCACATTTCCAATGACAGCGCTCACGCCTGTGGCGAAGGTTTGGTATAATTTTTTATGTGTTAAGATTAAACCTTCACTGCATCTCAGTACAATGACAAGGGCCAAAGACAATCCTCATATGCCATGACCAAAGGGATTCGGTTCGACATTAGGAGCGGTCATTGAGCGAGGGTTGATCTAGTCGACTCCGCAGCGGTACACTAATTGCCTTGATTCATCCTCACGATCCAGCGAGCTATCTGCGTCGGCGAGAAGTTCCGATGTTGGTTTCAGGAGCGGTGCGACCTTTGCCCATTCCGCGCTTAGGTGAAATTTAGGAGCCGGCGAGTCCGATGGCGAGACCGGCGGTGATGTCTGGCGGCGCATCCAGCACGGCGACCCGGTGGGCGACCACACGAGGTCCCCCTACAGTTTGACCTAGTCCTATCGACCCGGATCCATGCACTCACTACCAGCCCCGGCGCTATTGGGACGTGTCACGGGAGCATCGGTTGCCACCCGAGCGGGGCTGGATTCCATCGGTGAGATTGCAGCCATTCGCTAGCCGGATCAGATTGTTCGTGACTAGCCCGAGTTTTTATCATTTCACACAAACGCCCGCCAACGACCAGTAGTGAGTTACGGGACGTATTTCTTTACCCTTTTCTTTCTGCCATTGAGGACACTGAATGTTTTAAGTTTGGGGGTGTGGGTGTATAGGGTGTGACTATGTATGACTTAGTTTATTTTGACTGTTACTTTGACTTGGGTTATTTTTTCTATTTTTGCATGTTAGGTCCATTTTTTTTATCTTTGCTATTTTTGCATGCTTAGGTCCATTTTTTTAGGCGTGAGTTAGGTTGTTTCCCATGCACCAACATGTATGAAAATTTCACATATTATAATATGACAGTCTCCAGAGTTGGTATTGAGTATCCCTGCATTAATTTTGAGCATGATGGCAACAAAAGGGAGTTGTAATGTCCTTAAAAACAACCCGTGTTCAATGAAGTAAGGACTACGAGGTTGTTTGACAATTGGGATAGCGTTGTAAAGTCGAGACTAACCATGTCTGACCACCCTTTTTAGATCTCAAGAACTCAATTCCTGAAGTAGGCTATCTTGCACACACACACATGATCTTCAAGGTATGCTTTGACTCTGGACTCACCATACAAGAGTCCTACGAACCTTAGGAAGTAAACACCTAAGTGATAGGACACCTTAGAAAAAGAGGATCGCCTTTAAGCCCCAAATAAATAAATAAATAATAATAATAATAATAACAATGTGGATCATCAATCGGAATCGAGGCACAATCAGGGCTTTTCAAAGCCTAATGCCACACGAGCAATGGCTAGAGAGCCATTGACTTCAGCACTTTGCTACATGGGCGAGGATGAATGATCTACACAATCTAGGACCTCGATGTTTGGTTGAGTGTTCGGGGTGAAGTTCTAGGGGAACTGAATGCACGTTGGCCTTAACCAACTAGTGGGGAGTCACTAATGGATCCCGCTCTGGGGAACCCTACACCTAGAAACCTCTGGTACTAGTACTTTTCGAATTTGTCTTAGAGTTAAATATAGGGTGCTTAAGTGAATAAATTGGTGCATTCTCATCCCGCCAGGTGTTAAGCTACTAAATAGGCGAGTTCGATTTAAGTTTGGGGGTACTGCAGTCAAACTATACATTGGAGATCACACTTTAACCGCATAGACTCATTGGGGAAAAATTGATGACATTAAAAATGGGACTGCCCGGTGATCGAGGGTGACCTAGTGCAGAGTTCTTGAAGCTAAACAATCAAGGTAGTCCACAGTTCTTTTTGAAGCTGGTTAATATGGACTCCTTCTTGATGTTGTCATGTGTGCTTAACCTATATCGTCATATAGTTTCACATTATTCTTGCATGCCCTGAGTAGAGTCTATTCTTGCTTGGGGACAAGCAAGAAGCTAAGTTTGGGGGTGCTGATCGGGATGAATCATGCGTGCATTTCAATTGAATTCTCGGTGTTCTTTACTTAAGCTAAATGCATGATTCATAGTCTTTTTCATTAATATCACGCTAATCTTTCTTATTATATTGTTACATAGAATATGGCGATGTTGGAATCAAAGAGCGACTAAAGACGAGAAAAGCGAACGAGAAGCAAAAGTAATGAAAAGGCGGATAGCAAGAGTACTGCGGTTCGTAGAGTGGCGAGACTCTTCCGCAGCGGTGAAACGCCGCCTTGGCGAAGACCCCCTTCGTAGCAGCCAAGCAGTAGATCAGAGTTTGAAGGGCCTCGGCTATGCATCAGTGAAGCAACCTTCGCCGCTGCGTAGCGAGGTCCCCTTTCCAAAACAAGAACTTGTAGAACCCTAATTTTTCTAGGCCATTGATGTGTCCGCGTCTCGAGGTATAAAAGGGAAAATTTTTCTAAGCAAAAAGGGGGAGAAGGGATCGAGAAGAAGAAGGAGATACAGGCAGTGAGAGATCGAGATGACGGATTCGAAAGATCACGACAGTTTTCTATAGTTCTTTTCTTGACTACTTCATGATTCGAATTCTTGATACGTAATGAATAATATGATGAACTGGTGCTGCTCTAGGGTTTGCCAGCTTCTTTCAGTTTGATGGATTGATTTTCAGTTTTGGTTTATTTGAATATTAATATGAGTTCATACGTTTCTTTAGTGCAGGTTTAATTACAAGTTATTGTCTAATAGCCGTGGCATGCTAAAGGCCCAGGAGTTTGAGATTGAGAGAAGATTCTAGGGACATGGTTAAAGTAACACTTGGGTAGTCGAAGAGACAAAGATATTTTTAGTTTGCAGGGTGTGGCACTAGGGCGCACATTTAGGCGTTTCGGTCGAGGGTTGAGCGGATGCAATACATCCCACAGCGAGGATAAGGAAAATATATCTGGGAATATCTTGTAGGAAAGATCGACCCGCTAACATAACTCATATGAATACTTCATTAAGTCCTTAATTGAATTGACATCTATCAAGTGTGGTAGAGGCGTTAAAACCCTGGTTTCTCATCATCGATATAATTCCAATACACACCAAATTTTAAGTTTTTGTTAATTCTAGTAATTCGGCTTTTAAGATTAGATCCAAATATTGTCGAAGTCATTAAATCAGTAGTCAACACACTTCTCTTCGAGGGAACGACACTTGACTAACCACTACACTATGTCAACTCGACGCATATACTTGTGCACACAAGTTTTCGTTTCCCACCTAATTTTGTACACACACTTTATTACTTCGAACCGCGAAGACCGAGGATGAAATGGACAATTTGACACATGTATCTTTCAGCAATTTTATTAAAATATGCCAAATAGCTACATTACTGACCAAGACAAACATATCAGAACAACCTTGGTGGATCAAGCTCTGAGAATATCCAAACAAAGGTACTAGGCAGCTTATAATTAGAAAAGGAGAATCAGAAAAGGCCAAGATAAAAAAAAAAAAAAAGTGAAAGGAAGAAGAGGAGGAAGACGAAGAAAAAGAGGAAGGGGAAGAGGGGAAAATCAAAGACAAAAAAAGAATATGCATTAGCCCGCTTGAAATTTCCCCAACTTTGCGCCTCGATCGTCACAGCCCCAGAGAACGCTAGCATAGGAGGGCACGTAGCCCCAAGACAAAACTCCCACGAGAAGGGTACTTGGCATGTCAGGCCACTTTATCTGATCTCCGGTCGATCTACACAGGAATGACGAGAGCTCAGAAAGGTGATAATGGCGTCGGTAGGCCTCCGTTCAGAAATCGATGGGCCGACATGGCGTCGTCTAGCGCACAATATCCATAAGCAACAAGCAAGTGCAAAGGCTTTTGGAAATCTACACCCATCATTGTTCCACCTTCGCTGTCCCAAAGGGGAATTCGCGATTAGGGGATAAGCTAATGGAAGAGAAATCTATTGGGAATCTTATAGATTTTGCTAAACTCCCCTTCATATATATAGGGGTAGTTCCTAAGGCGCATTAAATGCATCATCAGGAACACAATATTTCCTAGTAAATTGCACCTCGGGACGTATGCACATTACTCACCTTTAGTTTCCCACACAAAGGGACCTAACAAACAAATATTTTTCCCGCCTAGAAAAACATGGTAATTTAGACGAAAAAAGCGGGGCATTGTGAGTACCATGGCTTTTAGACCTAAAACCCACTATCCAATAGGCCTAGCATTCGCATGGGCCCATTTCTTGATTTAAGCCTCAATACGGCCCAAAACAGCCCGTTACCTCAAAACCATACGAGGCTTACTCAGACGGAAAAACCTGCACCCCGTCTGAATTCCCGAATCCCCTAGCCGAATGCATTGCCGCTTATAAGAGATTCATCCACAGATCTCTTAATTCATCACATCTTAGAACAATAATCCTAAATGAAGGAGAATTGATCTAGATAAGGAAAGTAAAATCTTATCATTAAGTTGGTAATATTATCTCTCCAAAAATCAGCATAGTGGTCCACGATAGGAAGGAGAGATTCTACCACCAAAATCACAAGATTATCTCTCCAAGAATCAAGGGGAAATTCAAATATAAAACAAAGACTCCCCACAAAGAAAAGGTATGCAACCCTAATCATCTTACTTTCTTTTCCTTATTCACTATCCTTTTGCTAATTTAAACATCGAAGAGGCAATCGGCACACCACCGTTAGACCCCTTGGTTTGCGGGGTTTATACGGACCGTTGACCGTGTGCCTCAGGTCGGATGAACCAGATGCCCAGACGATGCGATCAGAAAAATCCCATCTATATCCACTTTTATAGTTGAGGCCAAGAAAAAAACCACATCTATATCATCCTTAATAGTAGTGACTAAGAAAAAACCACATTTATATCCCCTTTATAGTAGTGGCCAAGAAAGACCCCATTAATGAATCATTCCTATAAAAATGACCTAATCCATAGTCAACTGTAGCCTCCCTTTTAGTTGCAACCAAGAAATGGCTACATCTATAGCCATCCCTTTTAGTTGAGGCTAGGGGATGCCCCCATTCATTTACCCTCATTAATTATGCACCACCTTTTGTAGGGGCTAAAATTGAAGTTGCAACTATAACTTATATCATATGATTGCACTTTGTCTTACTTTTGGTTGGTGTCAATGGCCCCAACTAAAAGTTCACTTTCCTCGTAGTGATCGTTGTAGCTAGTATTTATAGGGACTGTGGGATCTCCCAAGCCTGGGATCTCCCATACACCCAGGCCCCACCTTTACTACTTGGGCTAGACACTCTTCAAATAGAAGTAAAAGGATTAAACATTTAGAATGTTAATTAGAAAATCAAACTAGCTAGAATGTAACCAGGTCCATTATCTTTAAGTTGGCATGGACCATCGGGGGTTATATCCCAATTGCAATGTTCATCGTAAACATCAGCATCCCTCTCAAATATATAAATATCGAACCACATGAACTTAGATTGTGTTTGTTTTCTACAAAAGAATAGTGTTGTCTTCCAGACATTCGGTCTGAACTTCCATTAGGAGGGAGAACATGTACTCCAAGATCATCATCTTTGGATTGACAACGTATGGTAAGATCTGATCCCAAACGATTTGTAAGTCCCACATGGACTGTTCTAAAAAACAACGCATGGGACAAAGTAACTTGCAAAAGAATCAACAACACAATTTTCTCGAGTCAAAAACTCATATTTGATTCTGTTTTGATGAACACAGAACTGGAGCTAGTCTCCTCCTTTTATGGACTAAAAAAGGTGTTATTAGGAAAAACAATAATAATAAGGGAAGGTCATTTGATGGAGTCATATTCAATTATCTTTCAAGTTCTTTAGATTCCTATTTATTTTTAAACAATTGATTCAAGGGAAATTTAAGAAACTAAATTATTAATTATTAGAAATAAATTTGAGATCAATAGGCTATTTACAGAATTTTCAAAAAAATAAAATAAAATACTTCGAGGACATATTTGGATATTTTCTTTTTCAATTTTGGAAAATCAGATGATATAGAAAAAATTTAAAAATATGGAACATTGATTTACTTAAGGAAATTGAAGATTATTTTCTAAACATTTGAAATTAAATAAAGGGAAGTTCACTATTATTTACTCAAGGAAATTATTATTAGGAAAATCAATAATTATAAGGGAGGTTCACTTAATTGAGTAATATTCAATTAATTATCTTTCAAGTTATTTAGATTCCTAATTTTTTTTAAAACAATTGATTCAAGGGAAGTTTAAACAAAATTGTTAATTATTAGTTTAAACAATAATAAGGGAAGGTCACTTGGTGAGTCATATCCAATTAAATAGGGATATTTGAATTTTCAAAAAATAAATAAAATTAAGTTTAAATATATATATTTAATAGTTTTTTTTCTTTCAATTTTGCAAAATGAGTTAAATATAGAAAAAAAAAAGGAACATTGATTTACTTAAGGAAATTGGTATTTTCTAAAATTAAAAATTAAATAAAGGAAGAGCTCCATATAAAAAAAAAGATTTCATAGGCTCATGATATTAAAGGAATATAATTATTACAAATGAAAATATATATAATAATGCAGTATGAGTTGAAATAAGGATTTGTTGGGCATGGTGCCCTAAAAGCATGTAATTTAATACCTTACATTGTTGTATAATTTAGTAAATATCCCGAAAATCTCAAGTTTATTAATATAACTATAATCTTGAGTATATACTTGAGTTATATATGAGATGCTCGAATTATAGATAATAAACTAGCGTAAAGTAGTAAATCAAAGTAGGGATCTTTGACTACTAGTACGGTCCAACGAGGAACATTAAGAATAATGTCTTGATCTGGATTATTGATGTAGTGGCTTTGATAAAATGGAGGTGCTTTATGTAATCGATTACATAGTATAGGACCCGGGCATGGATTAAACTCTTAAATAATATCTGGTTACAATTAAGAGTTTAAATCGTGTCCTTAGATGATCATATGCATATTGATGTAATCTGAGTAGCCATGAACTCACATGCATTTCAATAGGGCCTTTTGATTCATAGGTTACGGTCTGTCCTAAGACAGGCCCAATACTTATGTCTTGGAGGCCCATTGAGATAGGTGGTTGAGAACATGTCCTACATATATGGAATCCAAACCTTTCTTAAGGGAAGCCGGATAATTGGTTCCCTTAAATGTTAATTCTAGAACTTAACAGTTTGAGTGCTCTAATTTATAACAGCTTTATAAATTAACTGTTCACTAGTGAATTAATGGAACTTAAGGATAAAGATATCACTAGAGGGATAAAACGGTAATTTCACCTAGCTCTATTGATGGACCAGTTTTGGAGGATTGAATTGCATGTGATGATCATATCAATGGACTGCTTGAGTATCACTACATAAATTATTCTTTAATTACAAGAGTTTGGTTTCAGATTTTTAGTGGAATAATACTGGAACTAATAATTAGATCATTGATTAAAGAGTTTATTGGTATCAAATTTAATGGAGGTTAGATTCTGGTCAGTAGGTCAGAGCTGCATAGTAAGCTGTGTGTGGGATTAAATTAACAAAGAAATCCCTTAGAGACATAGTTGTAAAGAAATTGTTTCATAGCAACTATGTAGTAATTAAATGTTAATTAATTAATTATTGAATTAATTAATTAATAGTAATTACTATATGGATGAAACGGTTAATTTGATAAAAATTAATAACATTAATTAATTATTGAATTAATTAATTAATAGTAATTACTATATGGATGAAATGGTTAATTTGAGAAATTAATCCTATTTATTTTTGGTCACTTAATTTGAATTAATTTTAATTCAATATTTAAATAATAATCACTTGATCAATGGCTGAAATCAGATTCAGGCATATTGTATAAATGAAACGAACCTTGGGCGTCGAGGGGTGATAAAAGTGAGAAAAAAAAGAAGGATTTCACTTTTTGCCTCCGTCTAACCCTCTTGATATCATGTGTTGAGAATATCAAGAGTTCTAAAAACTTGAAGCAACTGTTAATACGTACACCCACACGTGCCACATGGTGAAGAGGAGCGACTTGGAAGATAATTGGAAAACGAGAAAAAAATAAATAAATAAAAGGATCTTGAGTTGTCAACCTCACTTGCCAGAAAAATCTCCTTAATTTGATTGAGGTAATTCTTCTTTATTGTTTGTTGATTAGTATGCATGTACCAAAGGATCGTAAAAGAGTTTTATTAAATTTTAAAATTCTTGGACGAAATCTTCATTGAAAACTTTGTTTTGAACTTTAAAACCTTGATTAGTATCGAGACGGTCTATGTGTTTATGCATATTAATGTGTATATGGGCATTCTTGCATTATTTGATAATCTTGTGGATGTATAATTGTTATATATTGATGAATGTTTGAATGTATGGAATTTTTAAAGGGCTGTTAATTGTATGGTGTTTTGGGTTAAGATTTGATGATTTTTTTTTTTAGATCTTGTGTAAGCCATAATGGGGCATAAGTTTTTTTTTTTGTAATTTATTTTTGTAAAAATATGCACACAAGAAGATCAGATCAAGATTTAGAAATTGATCAATAGTTGAATTGTAGCCACACCTCTAAGCTTTCTATACCTTCAAAAATCGTCTTATATTGACATCTAGAGAGAAAGTTACGCCTAAAATACGGAAAGATGTTCAGGGATACGGGATGACGGGAAACAACTTCGTTTCATATTCTTTTAGGCTCTTTATTACTTTATTTTCTGGGCCCTATGACTTGTTGGACCATAGTGGTGATTGTGACCTAAACAGTCACAAAGGCTTTAAAAGTGTTTAGAGGTCTCATGTGGAAAAAATTGGGCTTTGGCCTTGTCAATAAAGAGTTATTAAATTTTACCCAAAAAAAAGTTTTGGGTTATTGAATCAAGAGTTGGTGGATCGGCCTTGCACAAAGAGTTGAAGCAGATAAGGGAGTTATGTAACTGCAGAAGCCCAACTTTGTAATTTATTTATTTATTTATTTTATTTACAAGAGTTGTAATTTTAGAAATACCCAAGACACCTGGCCCGCTTACTTTTATTCTTTATTGTTATTGATATGATTGATAACATGTCCATGCATTTAACATGCCATACATGAATGCCCACATTTAATGCTTTTGCATACATATCATTATTCCTAGAACATGATAATTAGGATTGTCCTATGTGCTTATCTTGTTCATCTTTGATGGAACAATTAATTAAATAATGTGCTTAGTTTAATTAGCTAAACTTGGTAAAATTCACATTAATTTAATTTAGGGTTTTGCGTATCATCTTGAAAAGCCCAGATTTTTCCAACTCTAATAAAATAAAGATTTTATTGATTAATGGTAAATTTGACTTAGGCTGACTATTTTATATACCCCAGGTTTACCTAATAGTTAATTTTACTTAATTTATGGATTAGATTGTCCCGAGTAACTTAGTACCAATAAGATTGGACTCATAATTTGATTAGAGTTCACATCTTAGTAATTAATTATATAGGATATAATAATTGGATAGGATTATAAGACATATGATGTTTTATAAATAGAAAACACTTATTTCAAAATAGTGAGTGGGAGAAGGTTATATGACAATATACCCTACGGTCTCCATTATTAGTCTGGCTCTTGTGAGATATAAATAGGGCCTAGCAACGGTTAGATTTCGTCCTCCCTACGGAGGGTTTCTATCTATATTAATATCAAGGTTGACTTCCTTAGAGATAGGATTGAGTGATGTATTTTAGGATTGTCCTACCCTACGGTGGAAATTTTTAGTTAAGTCATTAAATCTGAAATAATGGATCGCACACTCACAAGGGTATGGTTAAACTGTTCATCAGGCTATCCAAAAGGCACAAAGGGAGGTTTGTTCTATAGTCCTTCGGATAAGAAAGTATTTGTATTGGAAAATGCAACTTTTCTCGAAGATGACTATATGAAAAACTTCAAACCTCATAGTAAGGTTGTATTGGAGGAACTACGTTACGTCGGATCAGGAAGAAAATCACCATGTTACACTTATTGACGACAAAGTGGTATTATTCCTATTTAGAATATCCTTGTACCTCGATGTAGTGGAAGGGTAGTGAGACTACCATCCCATTACGGACATGAAGGAGAAGTAAAATTTCTAGTGTCAGTCACTAACCAGGATGATCCATTGACATACCGTGATGCCATGTATGATTTTGCGAGAGACGAATGGCGAAGTGCTATGAACCAAGAAATGCGGAGTCCATGTACTCTAACTCTGTATGGGAACTTGTAGATCCACCTGAGGATGTTAGGCCCATAGGATGTAAATGGATCTTCAAAAGAAAAAGAGGCATAGATGGGAAAGTGGAGACTTTCAAAGCTAGGCCATTGGCAGGGTTTATACCCAGGGAATGGACTATGAAGAAACTTTCGCCATTAGCTATGCTTAAGATCTATTAGCATTCTTTTATCACGCAGCTTGCCTCGATTATGAGAGATATGGAAAATGGATGTCAAGACGGCTTTTACGGATGGCTATCTTGAGGAAAGCATCTACATGGAAGATGCAACGAGAAGGTTTTGTGGCTAAAGGGCATGTGCGAAAGTACGCAGGGTTGCTAAGATACATTTATGGGTGAGCTTGGCTTAGTCTTGGAGATCTGCGTTTTGATGAAACTATCAAAAAGTATGGTTTTGAGCAAAATGTAAATGAACCTTGTGTATACAATTACATCAAAGAAAAGAAAGTGGTCTTCTTAGTTCTTTACGTAGATGATATTCTACTCATTGGGAATGATGTAGAAACATTATCGAATGTAAAAAAATGGCTAGTTGAGCAATTTCAAATGAAAGATTTGGGAGAAGCAAGTTTATTCTTGGAATCCAAATTATAAGAGATCGTAAGAACAAGATTTTGGCATTGTCTCAAGCATCTTATATTGATAAGGTGCTAGTTCGATTTTAGTACAAGATTCAAGAAAGGTCTATTATCGACGACATGGAATTATCCTTTCCAAGGGCTTGATGTCTGTTTACCTCAGAGGGAAGAGGATATGAGGCCCAGTTCCCTATGTCTCAGTTGTAGGCATCCTCATGTATGCCATGTTGTGTATGAGGCCTGATATATGTTATGCGGTAGGGATGATCGGTCGTTCGCGATCCAATCTGGAATGGGTCCTTTGGATAGCGGTGAAGCATATTCTCAAGTATCTTAGGAGAATGAGAGATTATATGCTTGTGTACTCAGGTGGAGACCTGAACCCTATTGGATATACTGATTATGATTTTCAATCAAACAAAGATAGTTGAAAGTCAACGTTTGGGTCAATATTCACTCTTTGTGGTGGAGCCGTAGTCTGGAGAAGTATCAAACAATCTAGTATTGCGAATTCAACCATGGAAGTCGAATACATAGCGACTTGTGAAGCCGACTAAAGAATCGAGTTTGCTCGGATTACACCTGCTTGATTTGGAAGTAGTTCAAACATGGAAAAACCACTTGTTTTATCTTTGTGACATGAGTGGAGGCGGTGGCAAACTCCAAGAACCAAGGAGTCACAAGAGGGCAAGCATATAGAGAAAGGAGTATCATCGTCTGAGAGATCGTACATAAAGGGGATGTAGCCGTTATGAAGATAGCGTGGGACAGAACCTTCGCGGATCGATTTACCCAAGACTTTACACGAAAGGGTGTTCACTTGGGTCATAAAGGGACTAGGTTTAAGGGACATGTATCACACCTTTTAGGGCAAGTGGGAGGTGTTGGGCATGGTGCCTATGAGCATGTAATTTATCTTGCTTCATGGCAGAATTTTCTATATTTGATTCTTTATAAATGGCTGTTGTATAATTTAGTAAATATCATAAAATCCCAAGTTTATTAATGTAACTATAATCTTAGTATATAACAATCATATATGAGATAATCAAGATTATAGATAATAAACTAAAATGTCCGTAGTAAATCAAAGTAGGGATCTTTGATCTATAATACTACTAGTACGGTCCACTGAACATTAAGAATGCAATAATCTTGATATGGATTACTGATGTAGTGACATTAAAATGGAGGTGCTTTATGTAATCTGATTACATAGGATAGGACCAGACATGGATTAAACTCTTAAATAATATACCGTTACAATTAAGAGTTTAAATCGTGTCACTAGATGATCATATGCATATTGATCTTAATCCTGAGTAGTCATGGACTCGATTACACATTTCAATAGGGCCTTTTGATTCATAGGTTCTTGTCGTCCTAAGACGGACCCAATACTTATGTCTTGGAGGCCCATTGAGATAGGTGGCTGGGAACATGTCCTACAGATATGGAATCCAAACCCTTCTTGAGGGAAACTAGATAATTGGTTCCCTTAAGTGTTAATTATGAAATTGAACAGTTTGAGAACTCTAATTTATAACAGGTTTATAAATTAACTGTTCACTAGTGAATTAATGGAACTTAAGGATAAAGATATCACTAGAGGGGGTAAAAGCGGTAATTTCACTAGCTCTAATGATGGACCAATTTTGGAGGATTGAATTTCATGTAATGATCATATCAATGGATTGCTTGAGTATCTCTACGTAAATTATTCTATAATTACAAGAGTTCAGTTTCAGATTTTTAGTGGAATAATACTAGAACTAATAAATTAGATTAATTGATTAAAGAGTTTAATTAATTATCAAATTTATTGGAGCTTGGAATTAAAGGTCCATAGGTCCCGGGGCTACCTCGTAAAACAACGTACATGATTAAATTAACAAAGAAATCCCTTGGAGGGGGCATAGTTGTAAAAGAAATTGTTTCATAGCAACTATATGAGTATTGGATAATTAAATGCTAATTAATTAATTATTGAATTAATTAATAATAGTATTATAGATGAAGCTTGATTATTTGATAAATTAATAACATTAATTAATTATGGAATTAGTAATTAATAATGTAATACTATATGGATAAAAAGCAGTTAATTTGAGAAATGAATCCTATTTATTTTTGCATCACTTAATTTGAATTAATTTTAATTCAATATTTAAATGTCCATGATCCAATGGTTGAATCAATTCAAGGCATATTATAAATAGAGGAAAACCATGGCGTTAGGGGTGATAAAAAATTAGAAAGAAAAGAGAAGAGTTTCACTTTTTTTGCCTCCGCCAACCCTCTTGATCTCATGTGTTGAGAATATCAAGAGTTCTAAAAACAAAATCTTTGTTAATCTGTACGCTCACACGTACCCTATAGTAAAGAGGAACGGCTTGGAAGATCGTGGAAAACAGAAAAAAAATAAATAAATAAAAGGATCTTGATTTGTCAACCCTACTTGCCAGAAAACTCTCCTTAATTTGATTGAGATAATTCTTCTTTATTGTTTGTTGATTAGTATGCATATACCATAGGGGATGTAAAATGAGTTTTATTAATTTTAAAAAATTTATTGGACGAAAATCTTCCGCTGCAAACTTTGGTTTTGAACTTTAAAACCGAGTTCACGTATATTTAATTTGTTTTTTTTGGCTTGACTTCACGTATGTTTAAGTTCATTTAAATAAACGAAAAAAGAAAAAAAGAAATAAATATTATATTCAAATGAAGAACAACTAGAAATTAAAATGTTTCACAAATCAAACGCAACCTTACCTTTGGTTTTTCTTCAATTTCAATTCTCCACCATATCTGAGGAGAAACGTAAATTACAATATATCATTTAATATATATATATATATATATATATATATATATATATATACTATATATATATATACTATATATATATATATATTTATTTATTTATTTATTTATTTATTGATGATGCTTTTTCAACCGGAACTGGGCTAGAGTATGCTGGATTTGCTGGGCCGGTCCGTTGACTCTACGGATGTCGAACTCCTTTACCCAAAAGCAAGAAAGCGAAATGGATCGAGGGCTGCGGGGTTGCCTACTACGATACTTTGGTCGGTTCTTTCGATGGGAAGAGAAGATCAACTACTTAGGAAATGAAGTTTTTGTGTGTATGTCTGCGTACCTTTCATCGATGGGGTGGCCTGATATTTGTAATGGATGATCATGACAACTTTCCTAGTTGGATGATGACACTGAATAGTATCTTTCCTTATTGAAGGATGATACGATATTCCTCCCACTATGTGGGAGATTTTCTTTCCTTATGGTAAAATTAATAAGGGATAATTGATGACTTTCCTAGTTGGATGATGATACGATATTCCTCCCATTGGGGGAGAGATTTTCTTTCCTTATCATAAACCGATTAATAAGGGATAATTGATGACTTTCCTAGTTAGATGATGATACGATATTCCTCCTATTGGGTGAGAGATTTTCTTTCCGTATTGTTAACCGATTAATAAGGGATAATTGATGGGCAATAATTAGGAAATATTCTTTTTTCTTAATTGGTGGAGATTGGGTATTTTCCTTTAATACAAACTCTTTGATTAAATTACGGCACTTTTGAAGAGAAAGGGGTGAATTGGGCCACCTGTTTTGGGCTTTATATTTGGGGATGTCATTAAGGGCCCGACAACGTCTTGGAGCGCTGCTTGTCCCTTCTTAAGCCTAGTATTTAGGCTCGTATTAGGGCAACGTGCTGATATTTTAAACCTAAGCTCGGTTGCCCCCAGGAGCCTTAGGCTAAAGCGAGTAGACGAGCGTATTGCCCCGACATTGAGCTTTTGCGATATACAGAGATTTGTTGATTAATCTTGTTTCGCTAAGTGAGATGCTTGGTTCTGAAGTGCAATGCATTTGTTCCAGCCCAATCGAGCTACGAGCTCTGAGGCTATTTTGCCTTTTGGCTTGATTATGCTTGGCGAGGCTACTAGGCTCTGAGCGGCAAGGTTGTCCTTCCATTTGTTAAGCTCACGCAAGCGAACTCTTTGGGCTCATGAGCTACATGGCTTTGTGGCTACTTGGCCTTTTTGAGCTGTTAAGCTCTACAAACTGAGCTACATGGCTCCTGAGCTACATGGCTCCATGCCTCCATGGCTTCACCCAGCCCCTTTTGTGTTGTTAAACTCTGACGGCTGGCTGGGCTCCTAAGCTACACATGGCTCCGGGTGGCTGCTTAGCCTTTGTTGAGCTATTAAGCTCACGCAAAGCCCGGCTACATGAAAACCTAAGCTACATGGCTCCGTGGCTGCTTGGCCTTTTGAGCTAGCTCTGAGCCACACATGGCTCCGGGTTGCTACTTGGCATTTTGAAGTATTACGCTGCGCAGGCGAGCTCTTGGGCTCCCCGAGCTACATGGCTACGTGGCTACTTGGCCTTTTGGTTTGTTGTGCTCTATAGAGGCGAGCTTCACTAGGCTCATGGGCTACATGGCTACGTGGCTGCGCTGTTGAGAGCTGTTAAGCTTTGCAAGGCGAAGCTACATGGCTCGTGGCTACTTGGCCTTTTTGTTGTGCGGCTACGCAAATTGAGCTCTGCAGGCTCTTGAGCTACATGGCTCCGTGGCTAGTTGGCCTTTTTGAGCTGTTAAGCTCTGCGAACTAAGCTGTTGGGCTCCTGAGCTACATGGCAGCGTGGCTACTTGGCCTATGTTGGCGGTAAGCTACGCAAAATTGGCTTGTTTGGGCTCCCTAGGCGGCGAGGCCTTCTGAGCTATTGAGCTACATGTGAGTAGTTGGGCTCACGAGCTGAGGCCTTCTGAGCTTTTAAGCTCACAAAGGCGAGCTAATGTGGGCTCCTGGGCATTGAGGCCTTCACGGCGAGGCTGCTGAATCTCTGGGCGGGCCTTTGCTGGCCGTTAAGCTGGCTGAGCTCCCCGAGAGCTACATGGCTCAATAGCTACTTGGCCTTTTGGGTTAAGCTCTGTGGCCCGAGCTTACGGGCTCCTAAGCTACATGGCTCAGAGTGGCTACTTGGCCTTTTGAAGCGTGCGGCTCGGCAAGGCGGGCCCCTCTTAGGCTCTGAGCTACATGGCTCCATGGCTACTTAGCTTTTTATTTGTGCGGCTTCTGGTGGAAGCTTAAGGCTCCTGAGCTACATGACTCTGTAGCTACTTAGTCTTTTTGAGCTGTTACGCTCTGTAAACTGAGCTACTGGGCTCCTGAGCTATTTGGCTCCGTGGCTACATGACCTTTTTGAGCGGTTACGCTCTGCGAACTAAGCTACTGGGCTCCTGAGCTACTTGGCTCCGTGGCTACATGTCATGTTTGAGCTTTTACGCTCTGCGAACTGAGCTACTAGGCTCCTGAGCTACTTGGCTTCGTGGCTACATGGCATGTTTGAGCTGTTACGCTTTGCGAACTGAGCTACTAGGCTCCTGAGCTACTTGGCTCTGTGGCTACATGGCTTGTTTGAGAACACATTGCGCTCTACGAGGGTTGAGCTACAAGGCTCTGAGCTACTTGGCTCCGTGGCGACATGGCTGTTTAGAAATTTGTTGCGCTCTGAGGCGAAATTTCTTGGGCTCTGAGCTACTGGCTCTATGGTACATGGCACATTTGGTTATTACGCCGCTATGACGAGCTATTGGGATCCTGAGCTACTTGGCTCCATGGCTACATGGTCTATTTGAGCTGTTACGCTCTGTGAACTGAGCTATTAGGCTCCTGAGCTACTTGGCTCCGTGGCTACATGGCATGTTTAAGCTATTGCGCTCTGTGGTGTTCTGCAGGCTCCTTAAGTTACTTTGCTCCATGTAATACATGCTTTGTTTCGAGGGTTGTTACGCTCACGGCCAGGCTACTTGGCTTCGTGGCTACATGGCACATTCATATTTGTTGGGCTAATGAGCTACTTGGCTCCTTGGCTACATGGCCTTTTTGAGCGGTTACGCTCTGCGAACTTGAGCTACTTGGCTCCGTGGCTACATGGCTTGTTCGAATTGAATTGCTGGGCTCTTGAGCTACTTGGCTCCGTGGCTACATGGACTGTTCGACCCAGTTCTTGGGCTCCCCGAGCTTCACTGGCTGTGGCTACATGGCTGTCGGCCCGGTTCTTTGGGCTCTGAGCTACTTGGCTCCATGGTACACATGGCTGTTCGGAGTGTTGCTTGGGCTCTGAGCTGCCCAACCGTGTGACATGGCACATTCGACGAGAGCTGGCCCCGGGCTGCTAAGCTACTTGGCTCCGTGGCTACATGGCCTGTTCGAACTAAGCTATTGGGCTCCTGAGCTACTAAGCTCCTTAGCTAGTTGGCTCCGTGGTTACATGGCTGTTCGGGCGGCTGCTTTGGTTCCATGGGCTACGTGGCTGTTCAAAGCGAGGCTAGCTGGGCTCTAAGCTACTTGGCTCGTGGCTACATGGCTTGTTTCGCTGAGTTTACGCTGCAACGACGAGCTACTTAGGCTCGACATCCGTGCAGTTCCATCTAATTTTTGTATGTATTGAGGTGGTCTATGGGGTCTTTTGTTTAGTCGAACGTCTCGATCTACGACATTCTGAACTTTGATGAAAGGGGGAAGTGCACCACCCCGGCGGTGAATGGAGACTCGGTTTGTTGCACCAGGGCGTCCATGGAGACTGGAGCTCGGCCTTTTACCGCTACCTTCATGTGGCTGATTTCTTGCTGAATGTCCCTGAACCTTTGCTCCCACAACCTCTCCTCGTTGCGATCCTCTCCGGGGGGTTGGTAAGGATCATGCTCCCTGGTGTGGCTAGTTTCCCCTTCTCTATCCTCTTCTCGACCAGGGTCGAGGTGTTGCTCTTCTCGAGTAACAGGGTTTTTGTCTTTTCGGGCCTGTCGTGTCTCCTAGGGGCATCGTATTTTCCTGGTGAGTTGTTCCAACTCTTTCAGCAAGTGTTGGTTGGTGATGCGGAGCGCCTCCACCTCGTTCGTGTTAGCCTGTACTGTCTCTAACGCACCTCCGAGAGGTCGGCTGTCCACCTCGCCTGGCTGGTCTTGCATCCTTAGAAGATTGGTGTTGCTCCTGTTCGTGTTCCAGGTTGATACCATCAGTCGTTGAGATGTCAGCTTTATTTGTAAAGGCGCCGTTCCCACGGGCGGCCTTGGCCAGTGATGCTTTTTCAATCGGGGGTAGAAGCGTCGCGCTTTGATTTGCTGGGCCGGTCCGCTGACTCTGGATTTTGAACTCCTTTGCAAAAACAAGAAACGAAAAGGATCGGCGGGGCTCGCCCGTTGCCTCTCCGATGCCTAAGTCAATTCTTTCTGATGGAAGAGAAGATCAATTGCTTAGGGAATGATGTTTTTGTGTGTATGTCTGCGTACCTTTCACCGATGGGGTGGCCTGGTATTTATAATGGATGATCATGACAACTTTCCTAGTTGGGTGATGACACTGAATAGTATCTTTCCTTATTTGAGGATGATATGATATTCCTCCCACTAAGTAGAAGATTTTCTTTCCTTATCGTAAACCAATTAATAAGGGATAATTGATGACTTTCCTAGTTGGATGATGATCGATTAATAAGGGATAATTGATGACTTTCCTAGTTGGATGATGATACAATATTCCTCCCATTGGGTGAGAGATTTTCTTTCCTTATTGTTAACCGATTAATAAGGGATAGTGCAGTGGGCAATAATTAGGAAGTATTATGTTTTCCTAATTGGTGGAGATTAGGTATTTTCCTTTTATCGAATTCTTTGATTAAATTACCGGCCTTTTGAAGGGTGAATTGGGCCCTTGTTTTGGGCACATATTTAGAGGATAATCATCAAGGGCTAACAACGGTACTAGGCCTTCTTCTTAATCCCTTCTTAAGCCTGGCATTTGGGCTCGTGTTCTGGGCCTACGTGCTTATTATTTTAAACCCCATCATTTATCATATTACATCGCCATACCATATTTTTTATATTTCTCCTTTTTGTTGTGATCTATATCTTGGACAAAACCAATATGGAAATGCTAAGGTTATCTTGAGTTAAAATGAAATAGATGTTAGAAGACTTTTATTATTGCCTAATTGCCTAGCTCAAGTGGTAGAGCGTTCAACATTTAGATAGGTAATTGTCTAAAAGAAAGGCTAATTTATTTCCTTTTTTAAAGACAAATAATGAGATAGATGTAGAATAATTTATCATTTATATGAATAAAAGAAACTAACAATTATAGAAAATTACAATGAATAACATACCTGTTTGAGCCATCACAAATAATTGATTATTGCAGTGGATTACAAACTAAGTCTTCATCTCTATGATCTAGATTAACAACTATGGTGGCTTAATGGGAAAAACTCTTTGTAAAACCCGGGAAAAATTCAATTTTTCTGAAAAAGGGTAAAACAGAATTTTAGTTGAAAACCTAGAATTTTTCTAGATCTCAGATGATGAAACGGACTTCACCGTTGGAATCTTCTCGCGAAATCTAGTTACCCAATCGAATTTCGTCGGATTCCGAGATAGTCAAAATTTCACGTTTTTCGAGACACCGGGTGTAACTAGGGACACATGAAACTTGGTTGGGTGGCTCATTTAGAGCCATGTGTCAAATGGAGAGGCAAGTCAAAAAAAATGGGAAAGTCTAAAGGGGACCCATGGAGGACATGTGTCAAGCACTTAAAGAGAGGAAATCCAAGTTTTGGATAAGGGGATAAGATGAGAGCCAATGAGGAAGTGACATGTGGCAAGGGTAGGTGGGAAGAGGTCTCCTAGTTGGACCAAGTGGATCAAAAATCCGGTGGAGAGAGGGGGAAAAGGTGAGAAAGAAAGAAAGAAAAAAAAAAGGAAAAGAAAGGAGAAGAAGAGAGGAGTGAGAAACTCCAACTTCTCTCTAGAATTCATGGTGATCGGGTAGTCGATTCTAGTCGGAGCAAGAGGCAAAGTTGGTCCACGCAACGAGAGCTACGCGTGGGTACCAAAATCAGAGGGTTTAGCCAAAATCCAAGATGTAGGAGTTTTTCTTCTACTCGGTTTAATTTTTGTCCCCAGGCTGGATTCAAATAGATGGGGTGTTTGGGACCCAGCGACTGCATTTCAATCCAAAATTTAAGGCGAATCTTCGGATTTTTCAGGGCTATTTACGGAAAGTTTGGAGTTGGATTTTCGGACTGTTTTTGGACAATCCGAAACTGGATTTTCAGGACTGTTTTGGACAGTAAAGGATTATTTTTAGGCGTGAAGATTTGAATTTTTGGGACTATTTTTAGGAGTCCGGCGATTTCAAAGCGTTATTGGTCCATGTGTGTTGTTTTTGTGTGTTATTGCTAAAAAATGAATAACATGTTGGTTGTAGTAAATTCATGTTAATATATGCTTGGTTGATGTATTGACATGAGATATATGGTGAAAGAAAATTATTTTCCATGATTTGGAAATGATACATGTTACATAATATGGCATATTTGCATTCCATATGCACGGTGACATCGCATTGAGTCGAGTATGTGTGCATGGCAATGGTTATTTCACCATTCTTGATGAATGGGTGGTGAGTTCGAAAATGGGACAACGTCCAAAATTGAGACTCATGGTTGCATATCATGAAAAAAAAAAAAAACATAATAATAAATCTCGTGTGTATGGGCGAAGCAAGATGGGGTAGACCTCCAGTGGTGAAAGACCTAAATTCATTCGACGGTTATACATGATTACCGGCGGTGAAAGCGTAAAAATGTTGGAAGGCGCGCGGTAATCCTGCGGTGTAAACCTGAAAAATATGTGGCCCATAAATGCATAACACACGAGATTTGGTAAATTCAAACTAATATTGATGGGTTGTCCAATGGGTTAAGTCATGGGGTAAAACACTAATGACTGGTTTTCACACTTGACGTCGCAGGTGTGAGGGAGTCGGTTAGGACTTAGGTTACGGGCATGAGGAGTCTAATCTCATTCATGACATGAAATATTCCATGTATGATTGCATTTTCTGTATGGAATGTGGTATGATGTATGTGGCGCATTGTGCACTTAGGTGGGAGTATCCGCGTAGGAGAATTCATCTGCGGGCATTGCTCACCAGTCGGTGGGGAGGGTATTTTTAAGGTGCGGAGGTACAACGGGGGATGGATCACATCCACGATCTTAGTTGAGAAGAAAAGGCCAGATTTGGCATTGTTATGTATTTTGTAAATTTTGGGTAGAAAACCCAATTTTTATTTATGTAAAAAGAACAGAGTTGTAATTAAACTCATTTTGTATGATAAATGCAGTGTTAGCAAGGTTTCCTAGATTTCATAGTGGCTTTGTAATAAAAAGGTTATTTTATATTGAATTTAGAGGGTTTTGGAAAGAAAGAAAGGGAGATTTGGAAGTGCGAGAAGACGAATGGGCTCTTGCCTTTTTCGGTTCACGTCGCGGCGAGAAGAATTACGGTCTCTTATCGCGACACTTGAGTGTAGTGTCACGGCGGGGTTGGTGGGGCGGGGGGCATTTAGGATCGGCCGAGACTTACGGTCGTGACGAGCCTTCACGGCTCACATGTTGCGTTTCACGGTCCTTTGTGTGTGACATGGTTTCGCATGTAGGAGGTGGCTCGGTCGCGATGGGGGTTCGATGTCGCGACACAATTTGGCCAGGGAGGGGAGAATCTCTGTCGCGATAGAGAATTTTCGGTCACGGCGGTATCCGCGACGCGCCTTACGGTGCGGCGAGCTCGCGCACGGCTCGCCGCGGCCGACACCGGTCACGCCGCGGCGCACATAACTGATGCGATAAGGACTCTATTGTGATAGACTTGTCCAGTAGGGAAAAAAAAAGACCCTTGGGTTTGGGGCATCACATCTTGGTATCAGAGCTTAGGTGAACGATTACCTAGGGAGCTCTATGTTTGGTACAAGTATCACAGCTTGGTGTTAGAGCTTAGGTTATACAAGTACCTAGGACTCGATGGGTAGGGGTTTAGTTCATGCATTATTGTGTGTTGCGTGTTTGTGCTTAACATGTGGTGTGGTATGTGTGGTAAATTTCATGAATTATATACATGGTAGATTGTATATGGAACACTAGGGTTCGAGAAAAACAAACTGAACAGGATAGTTTAGAAACTAAATTAAATTGTATTAGTGTTGCCATTTTGCACAGCTAAGGAAAAAGGGATGAACGGTGAAGTTCATGATGATAGAGTCTATTAGTGATTGGCGTGTGCACTACTTGTTATATTGAGATAGAAATTGATAACCCTTTTTCCATTTGACATGTGTAGATGGCAAGTTAGAGACGAGGGACGTGAGGGTGGGTCCGAGAGCGTCTTGACCATCACCCATTTTTTATCAGCAGGCCTTTGTGGAGGCCATGGGTGTTGCAGCTGCTACCATTGCACAGACTAGTGCAGCTGGGGGTCAAGGGGGGCCAAGTAACCTCTAACGGTTTATAGCACATCATCCTCCGACATTCATTGGGGTAGATGATTCAGTGGTAGCTGATCATTGGTTCCGACAGGTTGAGAGGATTTTGGAGGCTATGAAGATTACCTTCGATGCTACGAGGATCAGGCTAGCCACATTTCGGCTAGAGGGTGAGTCCTAGATATGGTGGGATTAGGTCAAAGTCTCACGGGATCCGAAGACAATGACATGGGGAGAGTTTTGAGAGCTCTTCAGGGATAAGTTTTTCTTGGCATCTACTAAGTATGCCAAAGATCGGGAGTTCCTTGAGTTGAAGCAAGGAAGCATGACTGTGCTCGAATACGTAGCTAAGTTCACCGAGTTGGCACGTTTTAGGGATGACTATGTGGCCACAGATATGGCTAAGGTGAGGAAGTTTGAGGATGAGAAGCTGAAGTTGTCCGTCAGGAGGCGATGTGTAGGATTTCTCCCTCTGAGACCCCGCGAGAACTCTATGGTCAGGACGACTATGGCCATAGAGAGAGAGTTAGAAGATGCAAGGAGCATTCGAGATGCGGGTGCTAGTGGCAAGAGGAGGGAGTATCAGTCTTCTTCTAGTTCGAGAAAGAAGCTGAAGGCTTCTAGTTCATGAGGGTTCCAAGGACAGGGTCGCAGCTATCAAGGCTAAGGTTAGACTAGGACCTCTAGCCAGCCAGGACAAATGAAATGTTATTTCTGCCATCAACCTGGACATATGAGGCGGGATTGCCCTCGGAGGCAAGGATCCCAAGGTTTTAAGACAGCGTAGTCCCAGTCATCTGTGGGATGCACACAGACGCAGTATGTTCCTTCTTACCCTAGTGCGGGCAAGAGGAACCATTATCGGTCCTAGGGTGTTGCACAAGCACTTTATGCTACACAGACAAGCCGAGGCCGGATGGGTCGAGGTCAGGGCGGCTCACGGTAGGGACTTCAGGACCTAGGGTATCATACGGTTATTGCCAGCGGTGAGCTGACGGGATCAATCCAGTTATCTGGCGTATGTTTTTGCTATCTTGCCTTTGGGCAAGAATACTGTTTGATTATGGTGCATCACATTCATTCATTGTTGCATCATGTGTCAGAGAATTGGGCTTACAGGTTGAGACTTGGGAAAAGCCGTTGTATGTAAGCTCTCCCCTAGGAACTAGGGTGAGTGTGGATTTGATATGTCGGGGTTGCGAGTTAGAGATCTCTGGGATTCTACTCATGTGGACCTGAGGGTCATGGACATGTCAGAGTTTGATGTCATCCTTGGGATGGACTGGCTGATGGCACACCGAGTCCTCATTGATTGTGAACGTAGGAGAGTTACCGCCTACACATAAGACGGTATTCATGTTACATTTTAAGGGGACAAACACGATGTTTTACCCCAGACCGTGTACGACTCTAGATGGCACGGGTAGTTGATGGGTTGGCTAGCAAGCCTTACCCTGGAGGACAGGGTGAGACAGGACTTAGATCTGCCTCGGGTAGTTGGCGAGTATGAAGATGTTTTCCTGGATGAGCTACTGGGATTACCTCCGTAGAGGGATGTAGACTTTCTTATTGAGTTACATCCTGGTACGTCACCCATTTCTATGACTCAGAATAGGATGGCACCGGTTGAGTTGCAAGAACTTAAGGTCCAATTGCAGGAATTGTTGGACAAGGGTTTTATTAGACCGAGCACTTCACCATGGGGTGCTCCCATCTTGTTTGTGAAGAAGAAAGACAAGACCCTTCAACTGTGCATTGACTATCGACAGTTGAACAAGGTTACGATCAAGAATTGGTATCCATTATCGAGGATTGATGATTTGTTTGATCAGATGAGAGGGGCGCGCTGATTAGTACCCAAAAAGTGCTATTTTGAACCCTATTTAAGATAGGTTCTAAGTACTTTTTGTGCACTAATCATATTAATTAAGCCAATTGACACGTGTAGGTCCCTTTGGTACTAATGATTGTATTTCGAAATTTGTTTGTGGTAGTTTTTGCGGGTTTCATAAACCTTCTATCCTACCATATCAAGCTAAGCATATCAAAGTGGAGGCGATTAACACCCGAGGTTTGTATGATTTATTTTTCGATTTGCATCAAGCTAGGGAACAAGGAAATTGAAGATGAAACAATTTGGATCTGTTTGGAATATACGGGATGCAAGTAGGAGAAAGGCTGTTTGTTGAATAGCGAAATTTTCACTAGAATAGAGAAATTTTCGCAATAATAGCGAAATTTTCGCTATGTATTGCAATTTCGCTACATAGCGAAATTTCGCTACATAGTGAAATTTTCACCTGTAGCGAAATTGCCTACTTCGTGTAAATTTTCTCTAGAATAGCGAAATTTTCGCTATGTATTGCAATTTCGCTACATAGCGAATTTTCGCTATGCTAGCGAAATTTCGCTACATAGCGAAATTTTCACTATGTAGTAACTCTTAGTGTTTTTTTTGTGTCTAAAACGACCCAGTTTTCGTTTTCCATTTCTACCCTCACTTGTAATTATCTTATTTAGGATAGATTGGTATTTTCACACCTTTTGTAAGAGTATATAAGCCATTTTATGAACAATTTGTAACCTAACTATTCACAAGGCATTTTTCCATTACGGGCCCCTGTTTTTTGCTCTCATTTTCTCTCTTCTCTCTCTTCTTTCTCTCACTTTCTAGGCAACCAAACACACCCTTTGAGGATGACAACTCAAAGGATGTTTGGCTAAAGCCTCGAGCGAAGGGGGTTGCTAGGTTGGTTGATGAGGTTTGCAGGTGATCCTCTGTTTTTCACGAAGCAGTTACTGGGTATTTATGTTTCAAACTTTCAAAACTATGTTTAAAAGATATTTGATGTACTTTCTTCGATCAATACTTGGCAAGCTTTAAGGGTTCAGTGTATTCTTAATATTAGATACACTGACATCCATTAGTTGTCATTTATGAGCCATCGGGGGTAGGTTAAATGCTAGATTTCAACTGTAGGAACAATTAATGCTTAGTAAATGCTATGTTTCAAAGAGGAAAGGTACTAAGGGTTGGTTGTAAGACCCTGAATTTACAGTTCCCATGAATAGTAAATTTCGTTTTCGATCAGTTAGGTATTTGACTGGAAACAGTCAAATGAATAGTAATTTTCGAAAAACAAGCCTGAAAAATGTTTATAATAATGTATTGAGTCCAAAGAATCTGAAATAGATTAAAACGAAATTATGTTAAAGGGTGAAAATGCAATTTTTTAGAAAAATAGCAAAACGGTAATTTGCCACAGAAAAATCTGAAAATTTTCTAGATCTTGGATAGCTGAAAGCAGACTTCACTTAGTTAAAATTAGGTCTAACGAGAAATCTAGTTACCGGTCAAATTCGTTGAATTCGAGACAGTCGGATTTTCACGAAATTCAAGGCGACGGACGTCGAGTGGACCCAAAAACGAGATTTTTAGAAAAATCCCGAAAAATGTCAAATATTTAAAGAATTTCCATTTAAGATAGATGGAACTGAAACCGGGACGAAATAAATTATTTCGGGATAAAAACGGACCAAAGGAAACGTGACATGTGGCGCGACGTGAGCCATGTCTCTCGTACCTCATAGCCCTAAAAAAATCTAAAGCTCTCATTTTGCTCTAATCAAACCCAGTAGAGAGAGAGTAAGAGAGAGAGAGAGAGAGAAAGAAAGCAATGACTTCTCTGCTTAGATTCATGGGATTTGTCGGTCGAACTTCGACGGTCAGAAATTAAAGTTTATCTACGCGACGTGAGCTACGCGTGGGTACCAAAATCACAAGATTCTGCCAAGGTCTAAGGTTCGAGTTTTCACGAAAACCGAGAAAAGGCGGTGTCCCGGGAAATCACACCATTTGAAGTAGGATTTTTCTTCTATTCGGGTTAATTTCGGTCGAAGGGCATGGGTGTATTAAAGGAATCTTTGTCAGTTTTCTACGATCCTATGGCGTATTTTGGCCATAACTTGGCCATCACTCTTTCGAATTGAGTGATTCAAATTGCTACGTAAACTAGACTAATAGGAGAACAATCCACATTGAAATAGGTCAATCCAAATCCCGACCCATTTGGACTCAAAAATGCATTCAAAGTGGAGCTATGTTCAGCAGTTTCTGTTACATTTTACGACTCATGGCCCCACGTATTTTGTGGCCATAACTTGGCCATCACTCATCCGAATTGAGTGATTCAAATTGCTAAGTACACTAGACTGATAGGAGAACAATCCTCATTGAAATAGGTCAATCCAAATTCCGACCCATTGGGACTCAGAAATTCATTCAAAGTGCACCAGCACACTAATTCCCGGGGGGACACAATGGTCATGGCCTCCAATTTCGGAAGGCCGTAACTTCTTCATCCGAACTACATTTTGGGTGTTCTTGGACTCTATGGAAAGCCCATTGAGTCAAGATTCTAACCATATTCCTGTAGAGGACCGTGAATGAACAGAACGTGACTGAAAATTTATGGTGGCACCAAGTGTCTAGGTTGCTTGGTTAGGTCGATATGAATAACCGGGTTTTAGCATGACCATTTCATGGCATGTTGTGGGCTATTGTATGGGTAGTAATTGCCATGAGTTAGTATAAGAAAATCATGAGAACAAAAGAGGTTGAGTTCAATTGATTTTAATCAATTGGAAGTGATTAAATGCTTAAGGGTTGTTGGAAAGTATAGTATAGTTAATGGTTTTTGGTGAACAAGATTGGCTATGATGTTAATGAGATTTTTATGGATAATGTGACTTGTAGGAGGAAGGTGATAAAGGACAAGGGTGGAGGTGGAAAGTTTTGTTAAAGGAAAGAAAAAGGGCTTAATTAACTAAGGTGAGGAAAATGTAAATGTTTATGAATATATGTATATATATATATATATATATATATATATATATATATATATATATATATATTAATATTTACCAATGGCATATGTTTTTCATATCTATGTTATAAATGTTCAGTGAAAAAAAAAAAAGAAATGTGGTTTTCTTGACTTTAAATTTTGTTGAGAAAATATGAAATATTATGATTTCCATAGTTTTATAAAGCATGTGTTGACAAAATATGAAATGATTCATGAACCATATTTTATAAGTAGCGATTTCTGGTTTCCATATGAAGCCAATGTTTATGAATGTATATTTTATATATACATGTTTAGCATATGAAAATGTTTTGAATCCATGGTTACCCATGTTACAAAGATAAAGTTTAAAGGAAGAAGTCGAGCTAAGAGTACTTTACCGTGCATGGTACATGGGAAAGGGTTAGGATTTTTTTTTATAGAGGGAAGAGAAGAGTGATGCATATTGCCATGCACGTGTAAAGTACGAAAAGTTTACCAACACATAATGTGATTTATTCTATAGTGCAATGGTATTTAAAGAAATGCCGCGATTTATCGGGGTTCCTTTTGAGGCGTCGGTGATCGTAAGACTATTTCCTCGTAGGTTCTTTCATTGGCCAACGGTGGTTAATGGTGTGGCACGATTTCTCGGAGGTTCCTTTTGGGGCCATTGGTGATCGTAAGACTGTTTCCTCGGAGGTTCTTTCATGGACCAATGGTGGTTAACGGTATGCGGGTTCCATTGGATATGACGGATTCAAAAAGGAAAAGAAAGTATATTGAAAAGATATGTTTGTACAATTGTTTTACACATTGTATTTGAACTATATGGAAAAGAAAGTAAAGTAAATGTTTATAGAAATGAGATCTCTATACCGAATTGTTTACGCATAGTATTTGAACTATGTCACGGAAACATTATTTTCTATGAGACGTACTCTCACCGAGCTCCTTTAGCTCACCCTTTTTCCAAATGTTTTATAAATGTTTTTAGGGGCAGAGACTGACATGCAGTTCGAGCATCCTCCGGGCCAGTGACACTCCGCCTCACGTGACGACCACCTTTTTGACAATGTATAGTTTTTGTTGTAAATAACTACTTATACACCTTTATTTTGTAATGTATATAAGTTTTAAAAGATTGTTTATATATCTATAGTGTTCGAGGAAAATGATTTGAGTTTGATTTGGGGAGGTGGTTGTGGTGGACTTGATGTCCCATTGTTTGATGTGGAGTAAATTAATTGTTTTAATGCAGTGTTGTAAATTGGGACATGTCCCAGAAAAAGCGAGAGGAAACTACCTTAATTTTCTATAAAGGGTTTAATGTTAAAAAAAAAAACAAAATTTGTCCACCATGTTTCATAGAATTTAATGGAAAGCGTAACTTTATAAATAGGTTCGGCTCCATGGATTCACTTTTAAAAGGTTTAAAAAAAGAAATGAAGGTT
Organism: Tetrastigma voinierianum; assembly: GCA_016808115.1. Taxonomy (NCBI): domain Eukaryota; kingdom Viridiplantae; phylum Streptophyta; class Magnoliopsida; order Vitales; family Vitaceae; genus Tetrastigma; species Tetrastigma voinierianum. The sequence goes on along the minus strand of JAEQBH010003655.1, from coordinate 122,493 downwards.
TTTTTTCAAATCAGTAGGGTCTTGGGGGTCTCGGAGTTAGTAGAAACCCGAGTTGGGTCCGCTTCAGCGTAGTATCGAGCCAAGGTTTGAAAATGTTTTGGTGTTTTGAAAAGTCTCCACGTCCTAAAATGATTTAATGTTTTATTTAAAGGTGCACGAGTTATTTTAATAATTTAAATGTCATATGAATTTTATAACATATGATATGTTTAAATGTTACAGAAAATGCGTCGTTGAAGCCTTCCAGCCAAGAGGAGAGTTCCTGCAGAGTTGTCTACTCCAGCTGAGGAACATATAGATGAATATGTTAATGTTCCTATTCCACCTCCTAACCTTCAGAGCCTTCATAAGCAAGACCCTAGCATCCTCCAGAGCCAGCGGGAGTGAATATACCGCTTGATCAGATGGCTCAGATTTTAGCCCACGACATTTCGGTGGCCAGGTGAGGCGATGGTGTCCATTTGAGAGGCGAGGAAATTAAGGGCAAGAAATTATGGCCCGAATAGGGATCTGAAGAGCATGGTTGTGGCTAGAATTGCTTGAAGGGTGTTCAATGTTGCGGATGCTCCCGATGAGCAGATGAGTGACATATTCTACTCCCATTGAGAGATAGAGCACTTGACTTGTGGAAGCGGTGCGAGACGATTTCAAAGGAGGTGTCTGGACTCGGAGTTTAAAGAGGAGTTTCCTAGAAATTCTACCCTACGGTTTATAAAGATCAGAAAATTGAAGAATTTTCAAGCTTGAGCGGGGATACCGTATCGGTGGCAGTTATGAAGAAGGTCTCGAGAAACTAGTGCGACATGTTCACGTATTTTGTACGACCCATGAGGTACGAGAAAAGTAAGAGGTTTGTCGTGGTACGAGAAAGAGGTCAAAACATTTTGGTGTCACAGTCTCTCATCTTTCGGTATGGACGGTGGTTGAAGGGCTGCCATCGGGATAGAAGGAGTTTGGGATTAGCTCCTCGGATTGCACGAGGGTTCGCGAGACGAAAGAGATGGATCTACTTGGACTCGAGGGTGGATGGGTAAAAAGTCAAAGAAAGGAGGAAAACCACAATGGGTAGGCTGGTAAGGCAGGTCGAAGCGGCGATCGGTCAGTTCGGTAAAACCAAGCGGAACTGCCCGACCAAGAACAATGCATTAAATGTGGAAGGTTTCATAGAGAGTGCGGATGGGAGGTATCAATGTTTGTTCTGAATGTGGACGGTCGGGACATTTTTCAAAGGAATGTCCACGAGTTAGCCCCACTCGTGATGGGTCGGCTACGGTGGCACGATCTGAGGCCCGTTTTGGCGGTAGAGGTCGAGGGATCGAGAGGGGGCATCGGTGGGGTTACTCGCCCAGTAGACCTGGTGCTACTGCGGTGGGGTCGGCCACCCGGGGACCTCCCGGACTGACCTATGACCCGGACGAGGGTATTTCTTTGTTACCGACGGGATAAGCGTGTGCTCCCAGATGTTGCTTAACGAGGGTATGATTTTAGTCTTTGACCGTGATGCTCATATTCTTATAGACCCTGGAGCTACACATTCTTTTATTTCTATGGGATTTATTTCAAATGTTAATGTGGAGTCCCAACCTATAGATTGCAGCATAGTGGTATCTCTTCCTACTAGGGATTCACGGCTAGAAGAGAGCGTTTATATGGATAGCAGGGTGATTATTGGAGACCAGGAGTTTCTGGCAGACTTGATATTATTAGACATCCATGACTTTGATGTTATCTTAGGCATGGATTGGCTATCCTAGACATCATGCTGATAGTTGTTATAGAAAAGGAGTTAGGATTGCAGCGAGACCCGAGGCGGACGAGAGGTTGTGTTCTATATGGGTTCTGAAAGACCTTTACCTAACGGTATTATGGCTTGACTATGAGGAAGGCTAGTAAGATGCTTAGTCATATCGAGGGTACACAGCTTATGCCATTTAGGTGAGGGATAGTGGTAGTAGACTGGAAGATATTCTGGTAGTTAGAGAATTTGCGGATGTATTTCCATGGGATCTTCAGTATACCTCCAAATAGAGATTGATTTTGGATTGGATTATTTTGGGATAGAACGGAGCTCTAAGGCACCTTCGGGATGGCTCCTTTAGGATTGAAAAATTGAGAATACGAGATGGAAGAGCTTGTGAGTAAGGGGTTTTGTCGAGGCAGTGCCGCCTTAGGGAGCTCTGTTACGTTTGTGAAGAAAAGGATGGGATTGAGATTGTGTATTCTGAGAGGTTGAATAAAGTGACAATACGAAATCAATACCGGCTTCCGCGAATTGATGATCTTTTGATCAATTACGGGAGCGGGTATTTTCAAAATTGATACGAGTCGGGGTTACCATCAATTAAAGATCCGGTCGAGAGGATGTTCCCAAGAAGATAGCTTTTTAGAGCACGGTATGGGCATTACGAGTTCTTAGTCGTACCATTTGGACTAACTAATGCCCATTTGTTTTTATGGATCTTTATGAATAGGATCTTTTCGGCCTTATTTAAGATCAATTTGTTATATAGTATTCATTGATGACATTTTGATCTATTCGGGCGGTAAGGAAGAAGATCATGAGGGGCATTACGAGAGTTGTTTTCTGATTGAGGAAAGGTAGTTATATATGCCAAATTAAGTAAATGCAGTTACGGAAGTTTAGGCCGGTGTTGCCTTTCTAGGACATGTAATTTCGCGGAGGAGTTTTTGTTGGATGTAAAGATTGAGGCAATTGTGAACTAGAAACCACCTATGAATGTGAGGCGAGTCACAGTTTTACGGGTTTAGCGGGGTGCTATCGAGAAAGTTTGTTGAGGGGTTTTTCGAGTTAGCCGCTCCTTTGACAGCTAAATTGACAAGGAAGAGGGATAAGTTTGTATGGTGGAAACTGTATCGGCCAAAGCTTCGATGAACTGGCAGTCAACCTCAGCCCGGTTCTTACCTTCCATCAGGGCGGGATGGATATACAGTGTATTGTGATGCATCCAGGCAGGGCTTAGGGTGTGTGTTAATGCAACATGAAAATGTGATAGCATATGCTTCGAGACAATTGAAGAAGCATGAGCAGAATTATCCGACACACGACCTAGAGCTGGCTACTGTAGTCTTTGCTCTACGGATATGGAGGCATTACTTATATGGGGTTCCATGAATTTTGGATCCACGAGAACTTGCAATGTTTTATTCACACGAAGAAGGAGTTAAATATGAGACGGAGGAGATGGGTTGAGCTCATTAAGGATTATGAGTGCACTAGTGAGTACCATCCGGGAAAGGCTAATGTGGTAGCCTGGGAAATCTACGAAGGGTTCCATATCTCACTTAAAGGCGTATACCTCCACTAGACTTGTGGAGGTGCTTGAGGTCTTTAGGTGTGAGACTAGGATTGGCCAGATAATGGGCTTTCCTAGCTACATTTCATGTTCGCCGTGCGATAGATGGACAAGGGAGCTACGAGACTCAAGAGATCCAGGCCGTGATTAAGTTGAAAGGGAAGCCGAGTGCAGGCGGTGAAGGTTTTCCCGAGTACTAGCCGGATGGTACACATTGATGATGGGTCTGAATTATTATTGTGCCGGTGGGAGAATTAAAGAAGAGACCCATGGAAGAGCTCACTCTTACGCATATCACGATGCATCAGGAAGCACTAAAATGTATCATGAACACTCTTGGTGGAGTGGTATGAAGAAAGATGTTCTGAGGTTTGTCTCCGGATGTCGTTTGTCCGGCAAGTCAGGCTGAGCATCAAAGACACGCAAGGCTCTTACCGGTCTCTTGATCCTCGGTGGAAATGGGAGAAAATCACAATGGATTTTATGGTAGGACTGCCGCGTTGCGAGAGTGGTTATGACGCGATATGGGTGATTGTTGATAGATTGGTAAATCCAGCCTATTTCCTACCTATGAAAAATAGTCACTCAGTGAGAAGTTGAGCGGAGTTGTATGTAAAGAGATTGTCTGACTTGAGTGCGCCGATATCGATGGTGTCGAGATAGAGTTCCACTGGTTTACTTCGTTACGGCCTAGCTTATAGAGGCTACGGGTACTAGGTTACATTTCGATTTTTGTTATATCGACGGATGTGGCCAATACGAGAAAGAACCATATGAACATTGGAAGATATGCTTTCGAGGCTTGTGTGTTAGAGTTTAAAGGAAGTTGGGATAGACATCTACCATTAATGGAGTTTGCCTACAACAATACTTATCAATCAAGCATTGAAATGGCGCCTTATGAGGCCTTATATGGAAGGAAGTGTAGAACTCCATTATGTTGGGATGAGGTAGGTGAGAGAAAATTGTTAGGCCTAGAAATTGTTCAGGTCACGACAGATAATGTTAAGGTTATCAGGGATAGATTAAAGATAGCACAAGATCGACAGAAAAGTTATGCTGATAATCGAAGGAGAGATCTGGAATTTCAAGTGGGGGGACCAGGGTATTTCTGAGGATATCACCCTGGAAAGGGGTGTTGCGGTCGGAAGAAAGGAAAGTTAAGTCCAGCTATATGGGACCTTATGATATTGTGGAAAGAATTGGGGAGGTAGCGTATCGGTTGAGGTTGCCACCTGAATTAGCAAGAATACATGATGTCTTTCATGTTTCTATGCTTCGAAAGTATATAGCAGATCCTTCACATGTGTTAAGAGATCAACCGGTTGAATTGAAAGAAGACTTGACTTATGAAGAAAGACCGGTTCAGATTGTTGATCGAAAGGATTAGGTTCTTCGGAACAAAGTGAGCTCCTTTGGTGAAGGTGCGTGGATGAATCACGCGGAGAAGGCGACATGAGAACGTGAAGATCGGATCACGGCTGGGTATCCACACTGTTTTAGTCGGGTATGATATTTAAATTCGAGGACGAAATTTTTGAAAGGTGAATTGTAAGACCACAGATTTCTGATTCCCATGAACCAGTACATTTCGTTTTTCGATCGGTTAGGTATTTGGCTGGAAGCAGTCAAATGAATAATATTTTTGAAAAACAAGCCCGAAAATAAAAAAATATTTATAATAATGTATTGAGTCCAAGAATCTGAAATAGATTAAACGAGAAATTATGTTAAGGGGTGAAAATGCAATTTTTACGAAGGGGGCAAAAGCTTGATGATTTGCCATAGAAAATCTGAACTTTTCTAGATATCGGATGGCCAAGCGGACTTCACCGTTGAATTTTTTCGCGAAATCTAGTTACCAGTCAAATTTCATTTGAATTCGAGACGGTCGAATTTTAACGAAATTCGGCGGCTTGGCGTCAGTAGACACAAAGCGAGATTTTTAAAAAAATCGAAAAATGTCAAAATATTTAAAGAATTTCCATTTTAGATAGATGGAACTGAAACGGAATGAAATAAAATTATTTCGGGATAAAAAGCGGACGAAAGAAGCGTGACATGTGGCCTTGGCATTGAGCACATGTCTGCAATGTATAAATAACCTAAAAAATCTAAGCTCTCATTTTTGCTCTAATCCAAACCGTGAGAGAGATGTAAGAGAAGAGAGAGAGAAAGCCAAGCTTCTCTTGTTCATGGGATTTAGGTCGTCGGAACTCGGCGGTCAGGATTCTGGTTGATGCGCGACGTGAGCTGCGCGTGGTGCAGTCTGGGTGCCGCGAGTCAAGGTTCGAGAGTTTTCAAAGGAAGCGAGAAAGGCTATGTCAATCACACCATTTGAAGTAGGAATTTTCTTCTACTCGGGTTAATTTCGGTTGAAGGGCATGGGTGTATTAAAGGGAGATGCTGTCCAGTTTTTTTTTCTCTGACCCTATGACTGTATTTTGGCCATAACTTGGCCATCACTCATCCGAATTGAGTGATTCAAATTTCTACGTAAACTAGACTGATAGGAGAACAATCCACATTGAAGTAGGTCAATCAAATTCCAACACATTTGGACTCAAAAATGCATTCAAAGTGGAGTTATGTTCGGCGGGTTTTTTACATTACTGTTTTTGACTCCATGGCGTATTTTGGCATAACTTGACCATCACTCATCCAAATTGAGTGATTCAAATTTCTAAGTAAACTAGACTGATAGGAGAACAATCCACATTGAAATAGGTCAATCCAAATTCCGATCCATTTGGACTCAAAAATGCATTCAAAGTGGAGCTATATTCAAGCAGTTTTTCTGTTCTTTATTTACGACTTCATGACTGTATTTTGGCCATAACTTAGCCATCACTCATCCGAATTGAGTGATTCAAATTGTTAAGTACACTAGACTGATAGGAGAACAATCCTCATTAGAATAAGGTCAATCCAAATTCCGACCCGTGGGACTCGAGAAATTCATTCAAAGTGCACCGACGCAATTCCCGGGGGGGCACAATGATCATGGCCTCCAATTTCGAGAAGGCAGTAACTTCTAGATCCGAACTCCGTTTTTGGTGATTTCTTGGACTCTATGGAAAGCCCATTGAGTCAAAATTCTAACCATATTCCTGTAGAGGACCGTGAATGAATAGAACATGACTGAAAATTTATGGTGGCAAGAAGTGTCCAGGTTGCTTGGTTAGGTCGATATGAATAACCGGGTTTTAGCATGACCATTTCATGGCATGTTGTGGGCTATTGTATGGGGTAGTAATTTCCATGAGGAGTTAGTATAAGAAAATCATGAGAACAAGGGTTGAGTTCAATTGATTTTAATCAATTGGAAGTGATTAAATAGCAGGGTTCTTTGGAAAGTATAGTATAGTTAATTGTTTAATTGAAGACATAAGATTAGGTATGATGTTAATGGATTTTATGGATAATGTGACTTGTAGGAGAAGGTGATAAGGACAAGGGGGTGGAGGTGGAAAGTTTTTTTGTTAAGGAAGAAAAAGGGCTTAAATAACTAAGGTGAGGGAAAATGTAAATGTTTATGAAAATATATATATTAATGTTTACCAATGTATATGTTTTCATATCATATTTATAAATGCTCAATTGAAAAAAAAAAAAAGAAATGTGGTTTCTTGACATTTATTATGTTGAGCGAAAATATGAAATGATTATGAACATAGTTTTATAAAGCATGTGTTGACAAAATATGAAATGATTATGGTTTCCATATTTTATAAAAGTATGATTTCGGTTTCCATATGAAATGAAATGTTCATGAATGTATATTTTATATATACATGTTTATATGAAAATGTTTGAATCCATGGTTACCCTATGTTACAAAGTTTAAAGGAAAGTCGACTAAAGTACTTTACGCGTGCATGGTACATGGGAAAAGGGTTAGGATTTTTTTATAGAGGGAAGGGAAGAGTGATGCATATTGCCATACACGTGTAAAGTACGAAAAGTTTACCATCGCATAATGTGATTTATTATAATGCAATGGTATTTAAAGAAAGAGCCGCGATTTATCAGAGGCCTTTTGGGCCATCGTGTCGTAAGGCTTGTTTCCTCGTGGGTTCTTTTATGGGCGGCGGTGGTTAACGGTGTGTACGCGTTTCTCGGAGGTTCCTTTTTGGGGCCATCGGTGATCGTAAGACTGTTTCCTCGGAGGTTCTTTCATGGACCAATGGTGGTTAACAGTATGCGGGTTCCATTGGATATGACGGATTCAAAAAGGAAAAGAAAGTATATTGAAAAGATATGTTGATACAATTGTTTTACACATTGTATTTGAACTATATGGAAAAGAAAGTAAAGTAAATGTTTATAGAAATGAGATCTCTATACAATTGTTTTACGCATAGTATTTGAACTATATCTTGAAACATTATTTTCCTATGAACTGTACTCTCACTGAGCTCCTTTAGCTCACCCTTTTTCCAAATGTTTTATAAATGTTTCGTGGCGTGAGACCACGTGCGTCAGGCATCCTCCGGCCGCGACACTCCGCCACGTGACGCACTCACCTTTTTGACAAATGTATAGTTTTTTGTCAGAAGAACAGCTGCGGCACCCATTTTGTAATGTATATAAGTTTGAAAAGATTGTTTATATATCTATGAATGTCCATAAAATGATTTCAAAGTTTGACTTGAAATCGTCATGGGTGGGACTCGATGTCCCATTATCAGATGTGGAGTAAATTAAATTGTTTTATTACAGGTGTTGCAAATCGGGACATGTCCAAAAACAGAGGAAAACTCGCCCAATTTTCTATAAAGGGTTTAATGTTTAAAAAATAAATTCTCATTCCACCATGTTTCATAAGAATTTAATGGAAAACGAATCCTTATAAATGGGTTCGCTCCACTCGATTCACTTTTATGCAAGGTTTAAAAGAAATGAAAGGTTTTTTTCAACCGTAGAGCACTGGAGGTCCCCGAGTTAGGAAAAGGAAACCTTGTTTGGTCCCTCATCGGGTCTTTAAAGTTAAACAAAGATCCGGTTTTGGAAATGACTATAGGTCATTTACCCTAATGCGAGGAAATAACCCGAGACACCTTACAACCCTATCATACCAAATTAGGCCCAAAAACTTCAAGGTCTTCTTTTACATTTTACTCGACCTACCTTCTGCTAAAGTATAGTGACACAACTACACTTTATACAAACTAAAATCCAAACAAAGCCTCACCATTTTGAATCATTATACAACCAAGACGAAACCCATCCCTGCTCGATCCCTATGAGCTAATTTGTGGTTACGTAGTTTTACTACTGGGCAGAGAAGGAATTTAGAGCAACGAGCATTCCGTGATCACCCTAATGTGGTACGAATCAAATGGTGCCGTCACTGCATGGTGCCTTACTACAAATGATGAGTTGATGAGTACTTCAGAATCCCCATTATAATGTGCACCTTTAAACTCAATTTCATTATTTAGAATTTCAAGTTTTTTTACTCTAGCCATCATAATTTTTTTGCAGCCTATTTTATTTATTAGCTAACACTAATCTTTTTGGCAAGCCATTGTTGTTCTTTGCTTTTTCTCTTTTTGTTTCACAAAGTTTATGTACCACTGATAGAGATATATCGTATAGATTACAAAAGAGTTAAGACACCAATTGAACAAGGTTGTTAAATCAAGGTACACAAAGGACTAAATGGATCCTCTACCCAAGAACATCAAAGCTCTGCTATGGAGCCCAATAAATCCTACAAAGATATAGGTCCATGAGGGACCACATACACCTCCTGTAGAGTGAGTGCACCTTCCGCATCATACCACCCGATGATGATGTGGTAGTTGAGACCTTATTCGGTGCCCCCTACTTCCCACTTTTCATGGAATGGAGAATGAAAATCCATATATAATGCTCCATATCCCGGAGTTCGAGGAAGTATGCACAACTTTTTAAAGAAGGTACCGACATGAACTTGCTTAGTTTAAAGCATTTCCACCGACACCGAAGACAAGGCCAAGATTTGACTCAATTCACCGAGGCCAAAGAACACCAGAAATTCAGCCGAACCAAGCTGATTTTTTGAAGAAATTTTTCAATAAAACCAAGACCGCTTGAAGAGGCAATCTGTTCTACTTCTAGCCACGATAATGAGAAGTTTTATCAGTGTTGGGAGAGGTTCATGGAGACCATCAGTGCATGTCCACACCATGGTTTCAATACATGAATGCATGTGAATCATTTCTATGATGGTATGTCTCCATCCATGAAGCAACTACTGGAAACCATGTGTAGAGGGGACTTCCTGAGCAAGCACCCAGATGAAGCCATGAATTTTTTGAACTATGTGGCCGAAACCTCCAAGGCATGGGATGAACTGAATCCAAGAGAGGCTGAAAGAATGAGGCCTTCAACCCACCATAGGGGAGGCATTTATGCACTTTCCAAGACACTAGACGAAAGAAAAACTGACCACTTGAGCTTCTGAGGTCGAGGAGCTTCAAATGAGAAATCGCATGAAGTGCGTTGATTGAATCGCTCGCATCTCACCCACCGTTTAATTGGCTACCAAGTAGCCATCCGAGTTGGAGCACCGCCCATTAGTTCCCCTGCAAGGGACTTAATGCAAGAGCATGCCCATGTCTTGGGTCAAAATAAGCCACCAACAAATGCTTCTACGGCAAACACTTATAACCTCAATCGAGGAATCATCCAAACTCATCATGGAAGCCAAACCTCCTCGCATATGCTCCCCAAGGAGGACAAAGAAAGCAGCCTTAGCTCCAACTCCGCCACGTGCCAGCAGCCCCACCTTCTTCCCGTTGAGCGTGCAATTATGAATTTAAGCAAGGCAGTGTGTACCTTTATGCAGGAACAAAAGGTGTTGGAATGTTCAAACTAATCGTAAAATTGGAAAATAGAAAGCTCAATTAACAAGAAAATGCATAATATGCATTTTGAAATCTCCAACAAATATGACAACTTCTGCAAAGTTCCATTCCAGTTGTCTAATCCAACAGCTAGGTCCTCGAAAAGGGAAATTCTTCCCGTGACATAAAGAAACCCTAGGGGAATGCATGAGACAGCCCGCCAATGATCCCAATGCAAGAATTGATGAAGTCAAAGTAAGAAATGGGACATCAGAAGTGGTACGTAACCTAAACTGCCAGCCCCAACCCCACCCAAGAAAGCTCCTACAAACAAGTTGAACCACTGTAGAAGAACAAACTGAAGAAAAGGAAGAGGTAACACACAAGGTACCCCCTCCTTTCTCCTACGTGCACTTCAAAAGGAAAATTCAGCTTAACCAAATTGAAATTCTGTAAGTACTACTAAGTGAAGTTTAACATCCTCTTCTCGATATGATCAAGCAAGCCCTACATGCAAAGTTTTATGACTCCATGCACAAAGAAGAGGCTTTAATGTGAACAAAAAGACCTGATCGAAAGGTGAGTGCCATCATGTGAGTGCACGCACTCAGTGAAGTATAAAGATCCAGGGTGCCCGCACTTCCGTTAACATAGGCGCACTTACGTGCAAAGGCATTGCTAGATTCGGGGCAAGTGTTAACCTACTCGCTCTTTCCATGTACCAAAGAAATACAAAGGAACTTAAGCCAACCACTCATCACTTTGTCTCTAAAGATAGTCCATCAAAATACCAAAGGGGACAACAGGATGTTTTGATCTGTGGACAAATTCCTACTATCCAGTGGATTTGTAGTGCTTGATACCGAACTGGTCGTAGCAGGGGCTAACCATGTGCCAATCATCCCGGGAAGCCATTTCGCCACTTCCACGCGATCATTAATTGTTAGAATGGGGTGATGCACTGAATTTTCTGAAATATGACATTAGAGCTCAATATCTTCCATCTCGAGCAAAAGCACATGCACTATCAGTGAGGATGACGTTGAAGAGGTTTCAGGCGATAGAGGCCATCCTTGAAGAACAAGTAAATGAGTCGCCGTAGGATGTATTGCTGTTGAGTCAACACAAGAATGAAGACCAAATGTATTTCAAAAAGCGAGTTTCACCGCTTGACTATTGGAAAGAAGAAAGGTCATGTTGTTCTACTTGATTTTAGGAAGTGAGGAACAGGTCCTCACCAGCTGCATCTTAAGCCCCTACTCTGTTGAATTGAAATATGCATTCTCAGAGGAAAATGCATCGCCCAAAAGAGGATTTCTCTACTATCGAAAGCAATCCAGCCGAGGTCGGGCTTTGTTTCAAATCTCCATAGAACAAGAAAGCAATCTAATGGAAGATCTCCGATTCGAAAGGCATCACCGACAAGATGCACCCATCATATCTAGCTTAGAAGATGAACAAAAGGCTCGAAGGTACCACAAAGGAGACTGAATCCGCATACGCAAGAGGTGGTGAGTGGAAGTAGTTGAAAATTGCTACAAGCCGCCATCATATACCCCATATCCGATAGCTCTGGTTAGTCCAACCTAAGTAGTACCCAAGAAATCATGGTCACCGCGGTGTTTAATGAGAAGGGGAGGAATGCCCACCGACTTACTATGTCTGGAGGGTATGTATTGACTACGTATATCGAATGAGGTTAACCGTAAAGGATCACTTCCTTACCCTTCATGACTATTCCAGAGTAGTATCGTCATCCTTCATCGCTTAGATGGGTATTCGCTCAGATTGATCGCCGCAAATGATCGTGACAAGACCACTTTCACTTATCCTCTGGGTACATATGCCTAAGGAGGATGCCTTTCGACTATGCAATGCCCCGACCACTTTTCGCCAGATGCTCGCAAAGATTTTTAGTGATATGGTGAGCGACATGGAGGTTTATATGGATGACATAACAAATTTACTTGGAAAGCTTTGATGAATGCCTCGTCCATTTGGAACCGTCCTCCACAGATGACAAAAGAACCTAGTACTAAATCGGGAAAAATTCATTTGGCGTAAATCGCAGAGAAAAGGGCACATCATTTCGAGAGGGGAATCAAGTGGATAAGGCCAAGATAATTGATCTCGAAATTGCCATCCTCTACTAATGTGAAGACAAGGCGCAATTCTCTGGGACATGTAGGTTTCTATCGCAGTTCATTCGAGACTTAAAATTGCTAAGTCAGCTTCTACAAGCTCAAAAGATTCAAAGTTTGAATGGATGCAAATGCCAACAAAAGTTCGAGGAGCTTAAGGCATATTTGACTACAAAGACCTATCGTGAGAGCCCCGACCGCACTTTGCCTTTCGAGGTAATGTGCGATGCTAGTGACCTCGCTATCTGAGCTGCCTCTGACAGCAGAGTATGAAAGCCGCATGTGGTGTATTACGCGAGCAAAACGTTCAAACAAGCTCGAGAACCATACTACTACGTAGAAAGAATTGCTAGCAAAGGGTCTATGCTTTAGATAAGTTCCCGATCTTATTCTTGACAAGGCATATTGTAATCTTACGTATCATTCAAGATTGAAATATCTACTCACAAAACAGTAATTCCAAGGCCCTGCTTTATCGACGGGTTCTATCAAGTACAAGAGTTCAACATCCGCATTAGAGATAAGAAGGGCGTGAGAACGTTGTCAGATCATCTCCGCATTAACCATAGCACACAATACCCACAACCTCCCATATTTGATGAATTTCCTAAGGAGTCTCTATCGACAAAGGAGTATAAGACCATGGTATGCTCACATCAAGCAATTTTTTTGCAACAGAGAGTTAACAAAGGGAGCGATGCGACAAGACAAGAGGTTCTTCCATGCAAGGGTCTATCTGCACTATCGGGAGGAGCCGATTGTTCAAGTATCAGGCCGATCGATAATACTAAATGTGTGCCTAAGGTGCCATCAGAAGTGAATTCTCAACCATCACATGACAACGCGTGGAAGGTATTTCGTAACACCCCGTCCCGAGAGGGGTAACGCAGATGTGTAAACCGTAAGCGTTGAAGGACTTCTTAATTATTTTAGTGCCATAATAGAATTTTGAAAATCGTTTAAGGGTGAAATTATAAAGTTTTCAAATAATTAGGCACTTACAATTAAGGAAAGCAGTAGGGTGAAAGTATAATTTAATGTGGAAGTTTAAATAGTAAAATAATAATAGAATTACCAAAATAGTTCAGTGAAGTTCGAAATTCTCTAGATCTCTGATGACGAACTGATCGCCGTTAAGTTCGTTCACAAATCTAACCTGCAGAAAGTTTCTAAATTCGAGACACGGAATATTTTACTAATTTCTGTGCGACTCAAGCTTAGAGTAGAGTCCTGGAACGTGGATTTTGTGAAAATTCAAAAAAAATGGCAAATAGTTAAAGAATATTCAATTATGATAAATAAAATTTTTCGGGATAGAAATGGACTCGAATGGGGTAATAGAAATTATTTATCTAAATAAAGAAAAAGAATAAGAATTAGAAAAAAAAGAAAAAAAAAAAGAAAAACAAAAAGGATAAATATCAAATGGCAGGAGGCGGACGGCAGAGCGTGGAGGAGAACTGAGAGACGTTTTGTTTTTTTTATTTTTTCTTTCGATTCTTTCGCATTTACTAAATCGACCGTGCGCTTCATCGAAAGGTAAGGCAAAATCGACTACGCAGCAGGTCACGTGATAGTACCAATATCTTAGCTCACAAACTTTAAAGGTAGAAAATTTGCCTATTTGTGTTATTTCAAGCCTAAAGGTTATATAATGGTCAAATTTTCTACAGACCGTAAACAAACTTCGGGTCCCAAAATTTGGGGATCGAGTTTAGGAATTTTTAGGAATTTTGGGACTCGTGAATGGACAAATGTATTAAATTTTGGACTGCTATGGACGCTTTGATTGAAATTTCAGATTGTAGTCGATAAGCCTTATTACAATTTTCAGAAATGTTTCGGTATTTTAGACTCTATGGAAAGTCCCTTCAGTCAAAAGCTGACTAAAATGTATAGTTTTTATAGGGCATTTAATGTGTATGGACATTTCTGGGTCAATTTCACATCATATTATCGATGTCCATATCGAATGAGACTAGCACGCAGTTTCATAGAATCGGGGTTCGCTTGATATAGTTATTTAAAGCCCTGTATGTTTTATGGTTAAAACGTTAACCGAGGGCATTTTCGTAATTTGAATGAATTGTTTAGGCGATTTGAGCATCCGACGAATCTAGAGGTTTTGACAAGATTTGAAAGAAATTAGTCGAGAAAAATATGAGTACTCAAAATCATTTTCTAAAACGAAAGGTGTTTAAATTACAAGTTTGTAAAGTGCTTTGAAAATATAGATTTATAAAGCATTTTTTTTACCTCCCAATTGTTATACTCGTTAAAGTTCGATTTCGTATTTAAGAAACAATACCGGTTTAGCAAAAAACCTCGCATGGCATGCCTCGCTTTCCGGCCGATGTATTTGACAGGCATGGCAATGTTACGGGATATTATGACTAACTATATCAGCTCGGTCGGCAATCAGTTGGGGATCTAGTATATATTTATATAAATGAATTGCACATTCGAGGTATATAGTTAGCGCTACCGACTTAGTATATAGCGATGAGGTAGTCAGTTCCGGTGGTTCCATCACCGAGCATTTCGTTCCGAGGTTCCATTATGCTATATAGATCCCATTGTTCACCTGATCATCTTAGCCTGCAAGGTTCCGAGAAGTTCACTACCGATGCCAGTCTCGAGGTTCCGAGGCATCACTTGTGTGGTATTTCAGAGCACGGCCACAAGTATAGTACTTGATTTACAAGATAGTACTTTCGTGATATTAACCACCATCGATAGCAATTTTCAGCAAAAAGATAGTCATTTCAATTGCATTTCAAAGAAGATAATTAAGCCAGAATCGCTTTCACAGTTATAAACAGCTTCAACACAGTAAATAGTTTTCGCATCGGGCTTAAATGGTTTTCTATAGAAACAAACCCATTTTCCTCCATAAACAGCTTACAATCATTTCGCATGCATTTTTATATCGGGAGGTACAAAACAACAGATGTTAAAGATTTAGAACTTATAAGACTTCATCGAGCCCGTTCGTCTACAGCTCGTTTTTAAAATAATTTTTCAGTGCAGTGCTGGCCGAAAGACCTTTCCAGATCTCGCCCTAGACAGGTCAGAATTACATATAAGATAAGGTGTAAATTAAAACTAGTAAAACTTAAAATGTGATTGTGATATGTAAATATCTTTTGTAAAATATGTATGCATGATTTCGAAAACAGTCAAGGATAAACTTATATCGATTTATCCTTATCTTATATTTTGATGAGACCAAGAGGTCCTTTATTGTCAGAGCTTTGACATTCGAAAACATCGGGAAAGGTATTTGCTTTATACAGTGATTTGTATTGGCTCGTACCATCGTATAAAATAAGAGGCCGCATTTTCAAGTAAATCTAAAGGTGTGATTTCGATAAAAGCAAAAATTTATAACCCACGCTTTCCAAATACGCCGTGCCAGCTTTAATCTACTTACCATGGTAACTCGTCACTGAGCGAAGCTCTGGGCCGGGAGGTTACCGTAGCGTTTCAGATTTCCGTCACTAGGAAGCGTCAACCTGGTATCGTGAGCGCTTTGCGATAGTTCATCGTTTTCCCACGCTTTCCACAAGATTTCCTATAGAATTGTTTTTATAATGATTTTCTATCGCAACCTACATTTGTTGCTTAACTTCGCATGCATCGATATTGAAAAGTGTCATCAATCTTTAACTTTGAAATTCACAAAGATATGTCTCGGACGAGTCGTAGAGGTCGATCTAGACTTCCGCACCCAGGCACCACTGTGAGAGATATGTCGAGCACACCCCTGTGATCGAAAAATGCTTCAATGAATCGCCCAAAGCACCAACGAGGGTCGCAGCACTCCAGCGCGCACTCGAATGGCGGGATCGTGCCATACAAACAGCCATACAGCCTAAATTGTCAGCACGGAGCCCCGTAATATGCAGGCAGCGATAACGCAGCCTAAAATTAGCTAAACTTATGATGGTACCCTGGCACCAGAGGCAAGATACTTATGCATGACAGGTTAGTGAAATTCTATACAAAGGATGGGTGTTCGGGATGAGCAGAAGTCCTCTTTCGTGGTTCTCGATGGCAGCCAGTACAAGGACTCGGTGGGAGGCCATTAAGAGGAGACACCCTACAGAGTCACTGGGACCGCCCGGCTGCATTTACGCATTGCATTTTACCCGCGTAGTTATCGATGCAAAAATAGAAGAATTCCTTCAGTTAGAGCAAATGATCCGACAAGGATGTAATATGAGCAGAGGTTTTCAGAACTCGTGAAATTGGTGCCTATGATACAAGAAAATGAGGAACATGCTGCCGATTCATATCGGGCTCAACTATAATTAAAGTTCACCACCGGGCATCTCAAAATAACTGGAGAGTCAAATGGTGGCCGCACTAAGGGCAGAAAGGACATTCGTGCCGAATTCAGGCGACTGTGACAAAGAAGAGCAGGCTCCCAAAGACTAGTCACCAGCAATCACTGTACCTAGTAGAAAGAAAGGAAAGAAGTAATGGGCTGCAGAGTCAGGACGGAGCTCTATCACCAGGATCCGTTCGATCACCAAACAGCCTCTGGTGTGCGATCTTCTCGTGATCATCTTTTCCATCAGGCCCCACATGTCGTAGGAGGCATCTCTGAGAGCGCAGTGATGCTCTGCTCATGTGAAGGTCACTTTATCCGAGACTCCGTCCACAGCTTAGTCAAGTAGAGACCCTGCTGTAGGTACGTGAGCATCTACCCTGTGCACTAGCCATTCCAGCCGGGGCCGGGTAGGGGTGGTCTGCAAGAGGGCGGCAAAGATACACCGGGTAGAGGTCTGTGAAGGGGCGCAGAGGCAGGCAAGACCTACCAGCCGATTCAAAGAGTGGCACTGCATCGTGCCCTGCATTTACAAATACACAACAGAGGCGCATGCATCACCGTGACGTGATTACTCGGTATGATTTTAGTTTACGATCATGACGCATACGCATCGGGTGCACCCAGGAGCCACTCATTCATTTATTTCAGCATTCATTCACCGAGAGGCACCAGACAGAGTCCCACCATATGGTCGTGATGGTGGCTCGCATCTAACGGGGATACTATGACATCCGAAAGGATCTATGCAAGATCGCGATCCGCACAAGGATTTTCCAAAGAGATTGATAAAGGTTAGTATCCATGATTTCGATATAACTCGGGTATGGATCGGTTATCCAGCACAGAGCCACCTTAGATCGCTATAAGAAAGAAGTAAGATCGTTCCACCAGAGGAACCAGCGTGATATTTCGGGAATCGAAGAGAGATCGCCTAGTCCTACGTCGCCATGACCGTCTGGAAGTGCTTCGTGCTACCGCTGCGGTTATTCCGCATTCAGAAGGATAGAGACAAGAGGGGGACACTACCGGAAGACATCCCCATAGTCAAAGAGTTCCCCGCATGTTTTCCGTGATGATAGCTCGTGCTTCAATTTCCTGATAGAGAATTCACTGCTATTGAACTAGTTCAGATTCCGAGCCGATATCCACCCTCCATACGTAATGGCGCCTGGTGAGTATTAAAGAATCAAGGCACACCGGAGGAATCGCTAAGGAAAGGCTTCATCCGACCTAAGATTTCACTCTGGGAGCCTCCGGGCCGCAAAGAAGAAAGATGG
This sequence comes from Tetrastigma voinierianum, assembly GCA_016808115.1. NCBI lineage: Eukaryota > Viridiplantae > Streptophyta > Magnoliopsida > Vitales > Vitaceae > Tetrastigma > Tetrastigma voinierianum. Next base: position 104,592 of record JAEQBH010003655.1, on the reverse strand, counting down.
AAGCTTACTACCAGGTATAGACTATGTGACAATTAACGGCGACAATACGCAACCAACATCCGCTTCCTCTCGTATAGATGAGCTATTCGACCAATCAGACGGATCTCGGTATATTCTAAGATCGACCTAAGGTCGCTATCCATCATCCGAGAGGGTCCTGGGAGGAATGATGTTTCAAGATCGCCTTCAGAGAGATACTACTACCACGAGTTCCTATGATGCTATCTGATCGACTAACGCCTGTACCAAGGCTCACGACGACGCATGTGGTATTCAAATTCAGATGACAAGTTTGTGATCGTATTCCTTGATGACATTCTAGTGTACTCAGGCAGTCCAGAGGAACATGCAGAGCATCTTTCGTGACAAGATTGCAGTATTCTTGTGAGAGCGCTGCTATACGCCAAGTTTAGTAAGGCGCTTTGGTCGACAAAGTGTTTTCTGGGTCATGTCATTTCAAAGAGGCGTACAAGGTGGATCCTCGTACATCAAGCTATAAAGGGAACTCGGAAGCCGACAAATGTTTCCTGTCTCGCAGTTTCTCGATCGGCAAAGGTTACAGAAATTTGTTGATAGATTTTCAAGATAGCAACACCGTCAATTAATCTATCAAAAGGATCGAAATTGGAGCGTCGACACTCGCCAAGATAGCTGGAGGAGCCGACAAAGATTGACGACAACAAGATTAGCACTACCGTCGTGAGCGGGACTAAGCATGGGTATATAGTGATGCCTCCAGATAAGGGTTAGGTGTGTTTTGATGCGTGATGGTAGGAGTGATAGCTATGCTTCCCGCCAACAAAGAAGCACGAGCACTACCCAACCCATGATTTGTAATCCAAGCACAAAGGGTTTCGCCCAAAGATCCGGGAGACACATCTATACCTGTTCCCATCGCATATCTCACCGATCATAAGAGCTCGCAATATATCTTACTAAAGAGCTTAACCTAAGGCAGCGCCTAAGTGGTCGGAGTTGATTAAGGATTGCGATCGCACGATGTGAGTACCATCCGTGGAAGGCCAATGTAGCGGTCGATGCCTTAAGTTTAAACCGAGGGTTCCTATGCTTATCCGCGCACAAGATATCTCCTATCGTTGATGTAGTTGAGATCTTGGGAGTTCAGCCGCAGTAGCCGATACGCGACATTGTCGCACCAGCCTATGTTCGCCCTTCGTGGATCGCATCAAGGAAGGTCAAAAGTGTTTCGTAGATGATTAAGTCGAGGGCGTAGATCGAGGGTGGTAGGAAACCGTAGTTCCAGATCGTAGACGATGGCGAATAGTTAGAGGGAATCTCCGAATGTGTGTACCAAATAGGCGAACTAAAAGGGAAATCATGGAAGAGGCTCACTTTCAAAGATATGCCATGCACCCCGGTAAGACCAAGATGAGGCCCACTCCGAGGGAGCATTATCATGGAAGCGGTACGAAAAGGAAATTGCAGATTTTCAGATCCGCATGCCTAACCTGCCACAGGTAGCTGCGTAGCAACTAGCCCACAGAGGAAAGATACGCCCCTTCCGATTCCGTATGGAAGTGGATAAGATTACTATGGATTTGCTATCGGCTTCCGAGAACTCCTGACAACACGATGCCATACGCGAGAAGGATGTAATTAACGAAATCGCGATTTTCTCCTCAGCTAGCAAATGATGACCATTGACAAGTCACAAATTATATGTGGAGGAGATAGTTAGATCGCATGGTGTTCCTCTATCGATACCCGCACTTCAAGACCCCGTGATTCACATCCGATTTTCGTCCAGCTTATTAGATGCCATGGGACTCGACAGACTTTTTAAGACGTTTTTCCATCCTCAGACCGATGGTCGGCCGAGAGAACTATTCGCACGTTGTGAGGATATGCTTGAGCATGCGTGATAGGAGTTTAAGGAAGCTGATACGATTTATCTCGATGGAGTTCGCCTACAACAACGCTATCAATCCGAAGATGTGCATGGCCCATTCATATATCACGGTCTAAGTGTCGTGACTCCCGTATGCTGGGATGAAGTAGGAGAGAGGAGACCGATAGGCCCAGAGTTAGCACAGACACCTTAGATAAGATCCAGATTGGTCTCGAGATGCACTAAGATAGCCAGTGACGCATTGCAGTGCTATGCGACAAACGCCGTAGGATCTGCTGCTTTAAAGTGGGCGATGTGGTCTTTCAAAGTTTTTACTTGGAAAGGTGTCCTCGATGGAAGACGCGGAAGTCGAGCCCAGCACATGCGGCCATATGAGATTATTTCCAGAGCGGGACTACAAAAGAGTACATGTGATTAGACCTCTTCCTCCAGAAGCCGTTTGCTGTCTATAATGTGTTTCATGCATCCATGCTCCGTAGTACATTCCGCATCCCTCCATGTACTCAGAGATCGGGCCATTGAACTAAAGGATAATTGGATCTATAAGGAGCAAAAAACTGCAATGCGTATAGTAGATTGCAGAGCATTTTGCTGAATAAGGTCATTCCGTTAGTCAAAGTTTTGGCTGGGAATCAGCGGGATTAAAGAGGCTACATGTAAGAGTCAGGCTCGCATGCTAAATAATATCCTCGCTTGTTCATCGATTAAGGTATCCTTCAAGAGTATTATTTTGTTCATTTCGGGAGACGAAATGCTCTTAAGGAGGGAGGATTCAGGAACACCCTGGTCCCGAGGTGTACGCATGTGTAACCGTAAGTGCACCAAGGACTTCCTTAATTATTTTAGTGCCATAATAGAATTTTTGAAAATTGGTTTAAGGGTGAAATTATAAAGTTTTCAAATAATTGTGGCACTTTTACAATTAAGGAAAGTAGAGGGGGTGAAAGTATAATTAATGGAAGTTTAAATAGTAAAATAATAATAATAAATTACCAAAATAGTTCAGGGAAGTCTCGAAAATTCTCTAGATCTCGGATGACGAAACGGACTGTGTCGTTAAGTTCGTCTCGCGAAATCTAGTAACCCAAGAAAGTTTCGTTAAATTCCGAGACAATCGGAATATTTTACGAATTTCTAGCGATCGTTTAGAGTGAAACCCGAACGGATTTGTGAAAATCTCGAAAAAATGGCAAATAGTTAAAGAATATTCAATTATGATAAATAAATTTTTCGATAGAAATGGACTCGAATGGTAATAGGAAATTATTTATCTAAATAAAGAAAAAGAATAAGAATTAGAAAAAAAAAAAAGAAAAAAAAAGAAAAACAAAAGGATAAAACATCAAATGGTGTGAGTGCGACTACAGAGCTGTGGAGGAGAACCGAGAGACGCTTTGTTTTTTTTTTTTATTTTTTCTCGATTCTTTCTCGATTTACTTTAAATTGACCGTAGGCTTTCATCGTAGAAAGGTATAAAATTGACTACGCAAAGAGAAGCTACGCATATTCAATATCTAAATTATTAAACTTTAAAAGGTAGAAAATCATTTATTTGTGTTATTTCAAGCCTAAAGGTTATATAATGGCTTGAAATTTTCTAGAGACCGTAGTTAGAAACCCATCCCAAAATTTTGCATCGAGTTTAGAATTTAGAATTGGGACCGTGTTCTACGCCTCATAAATTTTTGGGACTGCTTATGGACAAGCATTGAAATTTCGTGATCAGAATGATAAGTTCGACATAATTTTCGTAAATGTTTCGTGTATTTTTACTTATGGAAAGTCCTTCACAAAATATTGACTAAAACGTATAGTTTTTATAGGCATTTAATTGATGACATTTTGGCCAATTTCACATCACATCACGTTCATATCGAATGAGACTAGCACGTAAAGTTTTTGTTAGAATCGAAGTTCGTTTGATATAGTCATTTTGAAAGCCCTGTGTATGTTTTATGGTTAAAACGTTAAACTGAGGGCATTTTCAGAATTTGAATGAATTGTATAGGCGATTTGAGCATCCGACGAATCTAAAGTGCTTCGATAAGATTTGGAAAGAAATTAATGAGAAAAAGGTGAGTACTCAAAATCATTTTCTAAAACGAAAGTGTTTAAAGTACAAGTTTGTAAAGTGCTTTGAAAATATAGATTTATAAAGCATTTTTATTACTCCCAATTGTTATACTTCGGGCAGAAAGTTCGATTTCGCATTTAAGAAACAACAGCTCGGTTTAGCAAAACCCCTGTACGGCAATGCAAACTTCATTCCTGGCCGCGTATTTCTGACGTGCATGGCAATGTTGATGTGGATATTATGATTAACTATATTGCCTGGCCTAATCGGGGGTTGGGATCAGTATATTTATAGTGAGTCGCCTCTACACATTCGAGGTATAAAGCACACGACTTAGTACATAGCGATGAGGTGTTTGTCTGAGGTTCCATCACCGAGCATTTTGTCTGAGAGGTTCCATTATGCTATATAGATCCCGCCGTTCACCTGACCATCTTAGCCGTGAAGGTTCGAGTTCACTACCGATGCCAGTTCCGAGGTTCCGAGGCATCATTTCTGCGGTATTTCGTGATACGCCATGTTGGTTGGTACTGATCGCAAGATAAGATTTTCAGATATTAACCACCATCGATACAGCTTTTCAAGAAAGATAAATAGTTTTCGAACAAGATTTCAAGAAAGATAATTAGTTTTCGCATCACAAAGAAGAGAATAGCTTAACAAAGGTAAATAGTTTTCGTAAATGGTTTTCATGTAAAAACCCGCTTCTCATAAAATGCATTTTTATAAATCATTTCCGTATTGCATTTTTATATCGAGGTACAAAATGCCAGATGTGCTAAAGATTTTAGAACTTATAAGACTCACCTGGTCTGCCTGCCTACGCTCTCAAGGTTTTAAAATAATTTTTCAGTGCAGTCAAGCCGGGAAGACCTTTCCGTGATCCTCATCCTGCACGATGTCAGAATTACATATGCGATAAGGTGTAAATTAAAACTTAGTAAAACTTAAAACGTGACATTTTGTATATGTAAATATCTTTTGTAAAATATGTATGCATGGCTTGAAAAACAGTCATATAAATCCAGAGTATCGATTTATCCTTATCTTATATTTCGATGATGACCAGAGGTCCTTTATTGTCAGAATGACATTCGGAAAACATCGGGAGTGTATTTTTGTTTTATACAGGATTTGTATTTTGCTTGACCAACTGCAGTAGCCAAGAGGCCGCCGATTAAATCTAAAGGTGTGATTTGATAGTAGTTTAAAATTTTATAACCCACGCCTAAATACAAATAGCTTAACCCGCTTAGCTTCATGGTAACTTCATTACCGAGCGAGTCAGCTTCGAGGTTACCGTGGAGTCGCGGCAGATTTCACTAGAAGGTCCGTCATCTCTTCACAAAAATAGCTATGAAAGTGCTACATTCGGCTTTTATCGTCATTATCGCTTAAAGATGCCTACACCATGTGCAAGCAATGTGATATGCCAAAGACCGAAAATTTCCGCCGTCACATGATGCCCTTGAACCCCATTTTTGGTAGTCGAATCGTTTGACGACGCACTAATTCACGTGGACCATTTTCTACTTCCTTCCGCTATGCCTACATCCTCGCAGTGGACTACGTGGTCCGCTGGGTCAAGTAAAGCATATTGTGGCAACCATCACAAAGCAAGGCTTAAATTCCTATGAGAACATTTTCTAGATTCGGTTCCGGAAGCAATTATCGCCGATGCAGGTTCTCATTTTCAGAATAAACCCTTCAGAACTTCTTATCCAAATATAGTGTTAAGCACAAGGTAGCCACCTCAGACATCCTCAAACCAAGGTCAAGCTGAGCTCAATGGGAGAAATAAAGACCATCCGATGAAAGTTGTTAATTTAAAGAGAAGGATTGGTCTTCGCAGTTTCAAGACTCATTGTGGGCATCAGATCCAAGATACAAGACCATTCCCAGATAAACCCTCAGACGCTTAGTTTACGGTAAGTGCTCGCTATTTACCATTGTGGAAATCGAATACAAGGCGTAAGTGGCAATACGAAATTAACATGGACATGAACCGAAATGGGCCCGAAAGAATGCTTGAGATTGACGAAAGAAAAGTCGAGAAACGACGCTACTTCAATTCCAAAATCGCAAAGGATAGGCGTATTATGGCATGATCAGCCTCATAACCCGAAACCTTCAATCAGGGGACTGTCCCTCCGTATGATTCCAAGCTCCTTCTATTTCCAAACTCAAATCAATGCATGGACTCCGCCCATTTATCATCCATCAAGCATATCCGAATGGTTCAATGACTCTAACCCAAAAGACAAGAAAATATCTGCCGCCAACGCAACGAGTCAAGCCCTATGCTGTTCGCCATTCTGCAAAAGAGGAGGAAATATCCCTCCTTGATCCTCTATGACAGATATCTCTAGCTTCCATCGAAATGGCTCGTTCCACCGAGACCAACCGCGTTCAAAATTTTGGTTTTCTTTTTTCGTCAATTTTAATTTAATTTATTTTTATTTTTATTTTATTTTTAATATTTTTAAGATATCTTAGTTTTTAGTTAAAATCCTCTTTAATATTTAACCTAATGTTTTATTTTATTTTTATTTAATTATTTTAATTTTGTTTTTATTTTGCAAGATAAAGTCGCTGTGGCTTAAATTTTGCTATTATAGAGAATTTAACCCACTGCATTTTTCGCAAAGGACCTTCAACCCGCCCAAGCACCATTAAAAAGCGCCCCCCTTTCATTCTCAATCACACCGGACCTCCTAGCCAGGCCCTTCGGACCACTCCCTGCCTCTCAGCCCCATTCCGCCGGGAGCCAGTTCCCTTCGGCCATCGATGCAGGCCGTCGACACACCTAGCCTGCATTTCCTCCCTCTGCGCATCCTACACCTCCCGCTCCTAGCGCACGCCGGAGCCTTCCCCTGCTGTGCACCCGCTGCCCCATCCAGTATGAGTCGTCCCAGCAGTACACTTGTTTCGGCCTCTCACCTGTCGGGTTTGCCCAGCTCCAGTAGCTAGCCCGCCATGGTTCGCACTCGTGAGCATCGATCCGGGCTAGGGTGCGGACCCGATACGAGATGGTAGCATCAAGGCTCTTGGGTTAGCCACTCTCAGTGCGCCCCAAAAATATACCTAGTCGTTTCGACATGTTTAAGAATTATTTAGTAAGCATAATTTAACTATTTTGTGAGTTAAATGCGAAATATAGAAACAAGAGACCAGTTACAAACAAAACTTAAGGACAAAATTGTAATTTGTCCAAGGGCCTAAAGACATGAATTGATGGGTTTGAGGTCAAAATAAATAAGGAAACTTGGAATACAAATAGCGAGTTGGAGAACTAAATAGTAAATAAGCAAACTTAACTTAAAAATGGAGTTTTTTGGAGGGCCAAACAAGGCCTTATATTATAAATTTAAAAGACCAAATTGGTCTCATTTTGGGAAGAAGAGGAAAAATGTGAGAGAGGAAGAAGAAGAAGAGAAGAGAAGAGGAAGAGGAACAAGATGGAGGAGCCAAGATCAAGCCAACAAAGAGTATGGATCTTGACTTTGGTATGGAAATATAGGCCTTTATCATGGATTCTATGAGATTATGTATGACTTTCCATGCTTGTATGATTAATAACCTGTCCCCCGAACTTGGGACTGCTAGGGTTTCATCTTAACCAAAATTATGGAAGGTAAGCTTGGTAAAAACTCTAAATCCACAAGAGAAAAGTAGGAAATCCTCCTTTTGAGGTGGATTCATAGTTAATAGATAAGCAGAACTGGAGTTAAGGTTTAGAATAAACCCTAACAAATCCTTAGGTTTAGCTTATGGGTTAAGACCCATATTAGGAGAATGGTTTTGAAGAAATTCATGATAGGTCTTTGGGAAAATAAGAGAAGGATTGAATGAAGTAAATTGAGTAGAAAGAGATCCTAGATGAATTTGAGTGGTCTTGAAGTGTTCATGAGGCATCAAGAGTTGATTGGGGTTGAAACACATGGAAAAATGGGAGAAAAACACACAATTTGGGCATTTCGGGTGTCATGTACCGGTACAATTTGAACTTGTACCGGTACAATTTCGGTTCTGGTCGTTTTTGGCCAACTTGTACCGGTACATGTTAGGCATGTCTTAGTACAACGTCTGCTTTCGAGTTTCGATCAGTTTTTGTATTTTGGAAATAACTGCTCATTTCTTATCCGATTTGGAGTGATTCAAGTAGCTCTACGTAAAATGAACTGAGAACCAAACTTAAAGAAGGAATTGTCAAATTCTGATCCTAAGTGACTAAAATTCACTCAAAGTGAGACCATGTGCAGAAAAATTCCTGCATCAACTGGACATAGAGTAGTAGGGTTGTTTGGACGTAACCTGAGTTTGGTACTCGAATTGGGTGATTCCAGTTGGAATAGAACCCTTAGCACCTTAGATTTAAAAGAGTACAATGACCTAGAGTCAAATATGAAGTTAAGACCCCGGAAAAATTAGTAATACAAACTGTCACTAGAAAAATCGGTAAAATGACTAGTTGGCATGAAAATGCCATAACTTTAGTTTGGATGATCCGATTGGATTGATTCCACTTCCTAAGTAAAGTAGATTCATAGAGGAATAAGAATATATGAATGATGTGTGATTCCACATACATCATACTTCACAAGAATATGAAGTGCCATATGTAATAGGCATGAAACAAGGAAAATGTAGAAAATGAAAAATGTAAAGATGTGTTCATGAAACATGAAAATAATTATGGAAAATGAAAATGAAAGCAATTGAAACATGATTGAACATGTGAGGCAATATCATCATGAACACATAATGTGGTTAAGTGATATATGATTATTATCACATAATAACCAGAAAATGATAACAAATGAAGCGGTATCGTAAATGAGAATATGGATAAGGTATGGAATGAGTATACGTAGTGAATACATAGATAAGTATACATAAATGAGTACTCGTGAATAGTATATGAAATGAGTACATAGATTGAGTATATCTTTGAAGGATAATCACGAAAGTGATATTGGAATTGAAATAAGTTATGATGGATTGCTTGAATGCTAATTATGGAAATATATATATATATATATATATATATATATATATATATATATATATATATATATATATATATATATATATATTGATTTGAATGATTGTTATTCGAAATGCTTCTTTGTCCTGCGTATGCATGTGTGCATGTATTTGAACGATAAAGCGAAGTACTTGCATAAAGTAAATTGATTTGAAATGTATCTGTTGGATAAGTAGGCATGGCTGGATTCCTGCCGAATTAAGTCATGAAAGTGGCAGGTGTTTGACTAATGCGAAATCACATTGCTCTTGGATGACAGAGACATGAGCGAGTTTCAAGTGAATGCATCGTGAATGTCGATTCTATAGCCCATGTGTGAAGACGATAATAATTAAATACGAAATCACATTACTCTTGAATGACAAGCCAGGACGGATTCAACAAGCCGAATGCGTAGTGAATGTCGAATTCTATAGCCAAATGTGAGACGGTAATAATTGAATGCGAGATCACATTGCTACTGAATGACAAACAGACAGGATTCAGCAACTGAATCTGTCAAGGAGATGGGTTGAGCTCATTAAGGATTAGGAGTGCATTATTAAGTACCATTCGAGAAAGGCTAATGTGGTAGTTGATGCTCTGAATAGGAAACCTAACGGGTCCATATCTCACCTAAAGGCTGTGTACCTCCCTAGACTTGTGGAATTGAGCTCTTTAGGTGTGAGACTAGATTTAACAGATACTTGAGCTTTACTAGCTACATTTCATGTTCGTCCTGTCCTGATAGATAGGATAAGGAAACTACATACTCAAGATTCGACCGTGATTAATTTGAAAAGGGAATCCGAGTCTGGGAAGCTGAAGGGATTTTTAGTACGGGCAGATTGTACATTGATGATGGGTCATAAGTTATGAGTATCGGATGTGGGAGGATTAAAGAAAGAAATTATGGAAGAGGCTCACTCTTCTGCATATGCGATGCATCCGGGAAGCACTAAAATATATCATACCTTGAGGGACCACTACTGGTGGTGGGGTATGAAGAAAGATGTTGTAGAGTTTGTCTCCAGATGTCTCATTTATCAACAAGTCAAGGTTGGGCATCAAAGACCTATAGGGCTCTTACAGTCTCTTTCGATCCCACAGTGGAAATGGGAGAGAATCATGATGGATTTTGTGGTAGGACTTCCACGTTGCTAGAGTGGTTATATTGATATAGACGTTGTTGATAGATTGACGAAATCAGCCCATTTCCTACCTATGAAAAAACAGTGACTCAGTTGAGAAGTTGGTTGAATTGTATGTAAAAGAGATTGTACGACTTCATGGTATTCCAATATCGATAGTATCAGACAGAGATCCATGGTTTACTTCACGAGGTTCAACCCGACTTACGAGCTCTGGGTACTCGGTTACATTTCGATCTGACTTTCCATCCTCAGCGGATGTGATCGGAAGAACCATCGAACATTGGAAGATATGCTCCAAGGCTTGTGTGTTAAAGTTTAAAGGAAGTTGGGATAGATATCTACCATTAATGGGGTTGCCTCTGATAATAGTTATCGATCAAAGCATTGAAATGGCGCCTTACGAGGCCTTATATGGAGGAAGTGTAGGACTCCATGTGTTGGGATGAGGTAGGTGAGAGAAAATTGTTGAATCCGAAATTGTTCAGTCACGACAGATAATGTTAAGGTTATCAGGGATAGATTAAAGATAGCACAAGGTCATTGAAAGTTTTCTTGATATAGAATGAGAATGCGGAATTTCGGTGGGGATCAGTATGTATGAGGATATCGCACAGAGAGAAAGGGGTGTTGCGATTTGAAAAGAAAGGGAAGTTAAGTCTCCGCTATATGGGAACTTATTAAATTGTGGAAATAAGTGGGGAGGTAGCGTATCACATGTGTTAAGAGATCAACTGTTGAATTGAAAGAAGACTTGACTTATGAGGAAAGACTGGTTCAGATTATTGATTGAAAAGATCAGGTTCTTCGGAACAAAGTAATTCCTTTAGTGAAAGTGTTGTGGATGAATCACGGCAGAAAAGAAGCAACATGGGAACATGAAGATCAAATGTAGACTCGATATGTCACTTTGTTTTAATCGAGTATGAAAAAAAATTTAGAATGAAATTTTTATAAGGGAAGAGTGAATTGTAGACCACAGATTTAATGTTTCCATGAATAATAAATTTTGTTTTCGATAAGTAGGTATTTGATTGGAAACGGTAAAATGAATAGCAATTTGATTCGAAAAATGAGCCCTAAAGAATCGAAAATGTTCACAATAATGTATTGAGGATAAATGAGCTTAAACAGATTAAAACGAAATTATTTTCAGGGGTGAGAATGTAAAACCCTGGAAAAATGTAATTTTTCTAGAAAATGGCAAAACGGTAATTTGCCATTGAAAAATCTATGGTACATAGATCTCGAATGGCAGAAAGCGGATACTTTTGCAGATTCGTCTCGCGAAATCTAGCTACGATCGAATTTAGTTGAATTCCGGTAGTCGAGGAATTTCCGCGTTTTTCGGTGTCGGTGCCTATGACATGATTATGTGGCTGCCACATGGCTCCATATGAGGAAGACACATGGAAAGTGGAGAGAGATAGAGGATAAGAGTGAGATGAAGATAATTTTCCAAAATATCTTAGAAAAAAAAAAAGAATATTGGAAAGTGAGAGGAAGTTTCCTCTCAACGAGTTAAAAATCGAACCAAATTTTGGTCTTGGAAGACCAATTTGTTGGAGGAGTGGAGGAGAAAACAAAAGAAAAAAAGGAAAAGAAAGGAAAAAATAGGAAAAGTGAAAATAAAAGGGAAGTAAAATTAAAGAAAAAAAAAAAAAGGGGCTGAGAGAGTGAGCGTGAGAGAGAGAGAGAGAGAGAGAGAGAGAGAATATAGGAAGTAATCTTCTCTCTTCCATTCATGAGTTTTCGTAGGTCAAAACTCGATAGGCAGGGAGTTAAAGTTGCTCTACGCGACAAGAGCTCCGCGTGGGCACTGAAATCACAAGATTTCGCCAAAGACTAAGGTTCGGGTTTTTTCCGGAAACCAAGAAAAGGTGGTGTCCTGGGAAATCACACTATTTGAGGTAGGGTTTTTCTCATACTCGGGTTAATTTCTGTCTAAGGGCATGTGTGTGTGTTCAAGGGAAGTATTGTTCCATTTTTCCCTTCGACCCCAAGACAGTGTTTTGGCCTTAACTTGACCATCACTCATTTTAATTAAGTGATTTAAATTGTTAGGTAAACTAGACTAATAGGAGAACATATCTCCGTAAAATAGGTATTTCCGAATTCCAGCACCTTGGAACTCATAAATTTAGTCAATGTGCACGAGCACACAAATTCTCGGGTGGGACACAATGGTCATTTTTCTTATTGTTGGTCTCCAACTTCGGAAGGTTATAACTTTTTCGTCGGAACTTCATTTTGGGTGTTTTTAGACTCTATGGAAAGCCCATTGAGTCAAGATTCCATCCATATTCCTGTAGAGGACAGTGGATGATTAAAACATGGCTGAAAATTTATGTTTTTGCACCAAGTGTGTAGGCTGCTTAGTTATGTCAACTGTGAATAGGCGGGTTTGACATAACATTTCATGGCATGTTGTGGGCTATTGTATTTGGTAGTAATTGCATGGTAGCACAAGCATAAAAAAGAAAAGTATAGTTTTGAGTTCAATTGATTTTAATCAATTGGAAGTGATTAAATGCTTAAGGGTTGCTTGCAGAAAGTATATTATAGTTGGTTTAGTTGAACATTATTAAGGTATGAATGTTAATGGATTTTATGGATAATGTGACTTGTAGGAAGGAAAGTGATTAAGGACAAAGGGTGGGAGGTGGAAAAGGGCTTAAATAACTAAGATGAGGTAAAATGTGAATGTTTATGAATATATATATATATATATATATATATATATATATATATATATATATATATATATATATATATTAATGTTTGCAATGTTTTCATATCTTTGTTATAAATATCCATATGAAAAAAAATGTAGTTTTCTTGACTTAAATTATGTTGAGAAAATATGAAATGATTATGGTTACCCTATGTTTTAAAGATAAAGTTTAAAGGAAAGTCGACTAAAGTACTTTACGCGTGCATGGTACATGGGAATGGGATAGGACTTTTTTTTAGAGGGAAGGGAAGAGTGATACATATTACCATGCACGTGAAAAGTACGAAAAGGTTAACAAAGCACAATGTGATTTATTCCATAGTGCAATGGTATTTAAAAGAAAGCACGATTTATCGGAGGTTCCTTTTGGGCCATCGGTGATCGTAAGACTGTTTCCTCGGAGGTTCTTTCATGGACCAACGGTGGTTAATGGTAGGCGGGTTCCATTGGATATGACGGATTCAAAAAGGAAAAGAAAGTAAAGTAAATGTTTATTGAAATGATATGTTTATACAATTGTTTTACACATTGTATTTGAACTACATGGAAAAGAAAGTAAAGTAAATGTTTATTCAAATGATATGTTTATACAACTGTTTTACACATTGTATTTGAACTATATCTAGAAACATTATTTTCCTATGAACTATACTCTCACTGAGCTCCTTTAGCTCACCCTTTTTCCCAATGTTTTATAAAATGTTTTTAGGGGCAAAGAATGACGAGTAGTTCGAACATCCTCCGGGACAGTGACATTTCCGCCTCACTCAACGACCACTTGTTGAAAATGTATAGTTTTGTTGTAAATAACTACTTTCAGGCACCTTTATTTCAGGGATATATATATATATATATATATATATATATATATATATATATATATATATATATATATATGTATATGTATATGTGTGTGTGTGTGTGTGTGTGTGTGTGTTTTAAGGAATGAACTACGAGAGCTCCGATCCTTCAGGTGATGAGGTAATGAGAGGTGGTCGGGTGTAATTTACTTTAGCCCACCCAAGTTATAAAAAAAGTATATATTGTTTATATATCTATAGTGTTCAGAAACTACTTAAAGTTTGATTTGAAATTGTCAGGGTGAACTTTATGTCCTATCAGTTGGATGTGGAGTAAATTAAATTGTTTTATCGAAGAAATCGAAACAACCCATTAAACAGAGAACTCTAAATGACTATAAAATGTTTAAGCGTATAAAAAAGGGTTTTGATGAAAAAAAATAAAAATAAAAAAATAAAAAAATTTCCCACCATGCTTCATAAGATTTTAATGGAAAACACAACTGTATAAATGGGTTCGTTCCATGGATTCACTTTTAAAAAGGGTTTAAAAGAAATGTTTTCAAATCAGAGGGAGCGCTGAGGGTCCCTCGGTTAGGAAGAGGAAACCCTGACGGGGGTCCCTTCAATATGTTAAAAAATAGAGATTTATTTCAATCCAGAGCTGTTTGTCTGTTACAAATGTGGAGTAAGACCACATTTTTACAAGTGCCTTATTGATTCGTGCCACAGTAGGGTTTCGGATCAACAATATTTATACCTAAGTTGCTCCTACTGCCGTAGCGTAACTACAAAGATAGCCACTCTGTGGATCGAACACGTGGACGGGTTTTCGTCTTGCCAAAATGACTTGTATAATGATTCAAATGGTGAGGCTTTCATTTGGATTTTCTGATTGCATAAAAAGTGTGGTTGCTTGTCACTAAACTAGCTTGAAAGGCTAAAATAAGATTTAAAAAGAAGACCTTGAAGTTTTCGGGGTCACTAGTCATATGATGGGTTGTAGAGGTGTCTCTGTTATTTCCTCGCATTAGGCAAATGACATATAGTCATTTCCAAAACCTAGATCTTTGTTTAACTTTAAACCAACCCTTAGTAACATTCCTATTCAACCATAGCATTTATCGAGCATTTAATGTTCCCGTTAGCTTGAAATAAAGCATTTAACCTACTTTCAATGGCTCAGAATGACATTCAATGGATACGCTGTATCTACCATTAAGAATACACTCGAACCCTAAAGCATGCCAAGTATTTGAATTAAAGAAAATACATTAAATAACATTTAAACCTAGTTTGAAAGTTTGAACACAAATACGTAGTACCCGCTTCATGAAAACAAAGGAACACCCGCAAACCCACATAAAACTACAACTGTCCTAGCAACCTCCTCTTCATGTTTTGAGGCTTACTAAACATCCTTTGAGTTGTCATCCTCAAAGGTGTGTTTGCAGCCTAGAAAATGAGGGAAAGAGGAGAGAAGAGAGAAAATGGGAACCAAAATAGGTCAGAATGAAATCAAGGTGAAATGAATAGTTAGGTTACAAATGTTCATAACATGGCTTATATAGCCCCACAAACATGCGAAATACCAAACTAACCTAAATAATATGATTACATTGAGGGAAAAGGAATTAATCAAAACTGAGTCGCTTGGATCACAAAACACGATGCGTAATTTTCAAGAGGTACGCACTACTATATAGAGAAAATTAAGATGATAGCGAATTTTCGCAATGTTAGCGAAACTATGCCTGCGAAATTACCAATCTTCTATCACGCTCCCGTGATCCTCCAAATTCTGCATTATGCATCTTCCAAATTGCTATTTCTTCATCCCAGCGTTTGATGAAATGGGACAGAATTCATAATGGAACTCTAAGAGATAAATCAAAGACAATTTTGATGCCAAGTTTGATATGATGGGTAAAGGTTTACTAAACCCGCAAACTACCAAAACAACCTCGAAAACAAAATCAGTAGCACTAAAGGACCTACACATGTCAATCGGGCTTAAATAATATGATTAAGACGCAAAAGCACCTCAAAACTCTATCTTAAATAGACCTCAAAATACCACTCAAGTACTAATCACACCCCAACCGACACATTGCTAGGGTCCTTTAGCAATGCTAAAAAACAATAAAGACATGCAGCTATGCTTTTGCAAAAGAGTATTCCTGCTCAAAAGTGTGTACAAGTGAGGCTTTACCTTCAAGCAGAAAATTTTTGACTCAGACAAAAAAAAACCATCATAAGAGAACAATTGCCATATAGGAACAAGTTTCAGTGGCAAAGATTAATTCCCAAGGAAGTCAACCTGAACTTCCACCAAAATCTAAGTGTTTTTAGGTAACCAGTTTGAACCAATAAGCTGCTAAGCTATTCCCTCCCCCAACCAAGCTACTGCCAGGACCTTAAACTGATGACCAACCTAAATAGATTCGCCACTTTATTTCTTACTTCGACAGAATGTAGGTAATGCTGAAACTCCTCGACTTCACCAAAGTCCGTAATCTGGGATCCACCGATGACTCCCAACCAATTAAGGTTTAGGTATCAAGTCAAAAGGATCTCGTCGACCACTAACTCTTCGTGCTTCACCTCGACTCGAATGAATTTGAGAATCCAAAGACTCATAACTCGCTAAACTCCACTCATCCACCCGTGAAGGCTTAAACACTGTCGGGTGACTCCCAACCGCTAGCTAGTACTCCGCTTCAAAGGCTTTCTCCAAATACCCTCGAACCGTGCTCGCTCTGGGCGGTAAAGTGTCACCCGCTTCATACTCTTTTTCTTCTTTCTTTTCTTTGCTTTTCTTTCATTCGGGAAGACTCTTACTGTCTTCATTCAGGTAACATAAACCCATTATGGGTCGTTAACTAATCTAAGGCCTGCTTGGTAAAGTAAAGAGGTATGCTTCAACCTATTGATGAAAAATCGATGTGCACTCCGGTGTGATTAGCTAAAGGCGTATGGATAAGGTTGAATACTTTGGAATCTCAACCAACCAAATACTTAATCATGCATGAACTATTCTAGCCTTTGACAGAGTATTACAAAGGCTTTAATTTGTCAACTCAAGGTAAGAGCAGAGCCACAAAAAAAAATATTGGAGCAAAAAAAATGGTGTGTAAAAGTGTAGAAAAAATGTAAATACTGCTATAAAGCTTTTGATATAACCAAAGTGGCTAGTACAAGCTTAACATAGCTAAACACAATACACAGTAAACACAACAAAAAGATCACCGCCTACTATCACAATACATACATCCCAAATACCCTATACAAACAAGTAGGCAACTGGATAAAGCAAAAGAAATAAAAATATGCGATAGATGACATCAAACTCTAACTCTTTCCAACCACAAGATAACCGTGTTCCACCAGGTGCGGGCCAGCTAGAGTAGCGGAGTGCGACCACCTCACTCTCGTGGTGATGTAGACGCCGGTGGATCTAAAGCTGCTGTAGCGGCTGTGTAGGGCAAAAATGCAGGGCACAGGAGGAGGCACTTAGCTCTGGGGCGACTCAGGAGAAGATCTAAAAGGAACTGAATGAAAATGAGGGGGGGCTTTTTATAACCAAGCCAAGGCCAAAGGTCTCCTCAAGCCCAAGAGTCAAGTAGTGAAGATAAATTTCGCTATGGTTGCGAACATTTAATCCTTACACCAGCTTCCATCCTGCAAAATAACAACAAAATTTAATTTAAATAAATTAAAATAAAATAAAATAAAAATAAAAATAGAAATAAAAATAAAAATAAAATAAAATTTTAACTGAACATAAAAAAAAAAGGTTTTTAATTAAAAACTAAAATAAAGAAAATTACTAAAAATAAAATAAACTGAAAATTGACCAAATTAAACAAAAATAAAATTTGAGTCAGAGTTTGTCTCAAAGTGAGACCAAACCAAATCTCGTGTCTGGGTTTTATTCATGGAGGATCAAGGAGGAGGAGCTCCTTCGCGCCTGCAGTGGTGTGTGCTGCAATTAACTTCATGCTCAGCCCTTTGTGTCGAAGCTCTTTTCTTACTCTGTGGTGCTTAACCATTACTATGCAGAGGACTGATGCAAACTAATTTCCATCAATCGCCTCCACTTTTCTTAATCAATTCTTCGCAGCTTTTGTGAGATTGTTTCGCACTTGGACCAATTACAAACTTCATCTCGAATCTTGCCTCTCATCTTTCTCGATGGCTTCGCTTGTTGCTCATGAAAAAATGTTAAGCTCCAAAGGTCATGTTACAAATGAGCCGCATGTGACTCATTCCTAGCACTGATTATCGCATCGGCGGCCAAAATGGCCTTCCCAAGATGATCGCACATGATTAGGCCCAATCGCGACGTTCGTATCTATAATTACAAAATCCATTGATAGTGTAATTCATTCCACCTTTACCAATACATCCTCAACTATGCCCTTAGGAATTTTTACCGATCGACCGCCGAAGGATAGAGTGATGTCGGTCGGGTTTAAGCTCCCAAACCCAACCGCTTATATACCCGAGTATGGCGAGGTTTACACTAGCCCCCAAGTCCAACAGTGCTTTAGCTATGCAAGTCCCTCCAATGTTGATTGATATTGTGGGAGATCCTGGATCCTTGTATTTCACCTGGTCTTCGTCAATGATGGCACCGACCGCTCAAGCAGAAAAGGCTTTCTTTTCAATGCCCAACCCCCTTTTAACGGTGCACAGGTCCTTCAAAATTTTTGCATATGTTGGGACATGTTTAATCATGTCATGCTGGGATATTTTACTCTTCACTTGCGAGCAACTCCCAAATTTCAGTTTGGTTTGTGGATTTTCTTTCGCTTCTGGGCGCTCAAGAAATTTGGAGGGCATGTTTTTCTTCATCAATCTTCTCTCGATTATTACCTCGTGCTCACTTCCTTTTCTTTCCCGGGTTTCTTCAAAGAATTCAAGTACCGTTGCTCAACTTCTTTTCCACTCTCAAAAGTGATGATAGCCTTCACTCATCCATTTACATCGACCGCACGCATCCTATCTCATGTATTCCCTGTGGTTTTCATTGTCCTGGAAGGGAATTTCCTTTTAGGACCTCGCGCATCGGGTTAGACAACTCCGGTAATGGAACTTTTGCAACCGTAATGCATGTTGCTCCAACTTCTTGTTGAGTGGGCTCTACTCTTTCACTTTTGATTACTCGATATCGATGGCTTTCTCGCTCCTCTACAAAATTTCCCACCACCTTGCTCAAATTCAAGATGGTTTGCTCAACAGGAGAAGAATGTGGAGGTTGATGTCATTTGAAGCGAGGTGGAGCCAAACTGCCGCCAGGTTCTCAAAGTATATGCAGGGGGTTTTGGCTTCATGATAGGTTCAGATGATTCCTCCAATTAGGTTATAGGTGTTTCCATAAGGAGCATTTGTAGGTTTATTTTAACCCAAGACACGGGCATGTTTCGTATTAAGTCCCCATCAAGGAACTAATGGACAATGCTACCTGTGGCTATTTGACCGACAATTAAACAGTCGGGTGAGATGCGTGCAATTCATTCACGCTTGCACTTCATGTGCCGATTTCCTTATTTCAAGCTCCTCCAACCTTCGTCAAAGTGGTAAGTTTTGTTTTCATCTCCATGTGTCTTCGTAAAGTGCATAAATGCCTCCCTTGCGGGTCGAAGGCCTTATTCTTTCGCTCCTCGGGGTTTGGTTCATCCCATCCCTTGGAAGTTTCAGCCACATAATTCAAAAAGTCCATGGCTTCATCTAGGTTCTTGCTTAGAAAGTCCCCTCCACACATGGTTTCCAGTAGTTGCTTCATGGCCGAGACATACCATCATAGAAGTGGTTCATGAGCATCCATGTATCAAACCCATGGTGTGGACATGCACTGATGGTCTCCATGAATCACTCCCAACACTGATAAAACTTCTCATTATCGTAGGCCGAGTAAGAGTAGATTTGCCTCTTCAAACTGTTGGTCTTGGTCAGATTTCAAAATTTCTTCAAAAATTACCAAGACGCCCAATTTCTAATTGTTCTCTACCATGAATCGAGCCAAATTTTTGGCTTTGTCTTTGAGGGTTAATGGGAATGCTTTCAACTTTAACAAATCCATACTTGCTACACCCTCCTTAAAAGTTATGCATACTTCCTCAAAACCCTGATGTGCGTGTATGGATTTTCTCATTTTCCATACCATGAAAAGTCGGGAGTAGGGGGCACGATAAGGTCTCACCGCCACATCCTTAAAGGTGTGGTATGATGCGTGAAGGTGCACTAACTCTAGAGGGTGTATGTGGTCCTCATTGACCTCAGATGTCGTTAGATTCATAGGAGTCGCTTGTTAACTTTGTTGTTCCTCGTGCAGAGGATCCATTTGATCACCGGTGGCACACCGACTCACAACTTGCTCACTGTAAATTAACTCTTGCGCACTGATATTCCTATCCCGTTGGATGCATAAACACTGCGGACACAAAAGAGACAAAGCAGAGAACAACAAAAAGACTTGCCAAAAAGGATCAAGTAATAAAAAATAAAGATTGTAATGATGTCGTTTCAACAAAGGATCATCGGAAAGTAAAAAAACTCGATATTCTAAACAATGAAATTCAAAAGGTTTAAAGGGTCACCAATACTTTGCTGTAATGAGTGGGACAAGGCACTATCAACTCATCATCCGTAGTTTACACCATCCCAGAACGGCGCCACCTGACTAGCGCCACAAGAGGGGTTCCGCATCAACAATGTTTATACTTGTCAAGCCCTCACTCGCAGCGTAACTATCGCAATATAACGCCTAGGATCGAACACAGATGGGTTTTCGCTCTTGCCAAATGACTTGTATAATGATTCAAAAATGGTGAGGCTTTCATTTGGATTTTTTGGATTTGCATAAAAAGTGTGGTTGTTGTTGTCACCAAACTAGCCAAAGCAGCTTTTTAAAAATAAGATGTAAAAAGAAGACCTTAAAGTTTTCTGGGTCACTAGTTTGGTATGATGGGTTATAGAGGTGTCCTGCTATTTCTATTAGGCAAATGACATATAGTCATTTCCAAAACCTGATCTTTGTTTAACTTTAAAAACCAACCCTTAGTAACATTCCTATTCAATCCATAGCATTTAATGAGCATTTAATGTTCCTAGCTTGAATATAAAGCATTTAACCTACTTTCAATGGTCAGAATGACATCTAATGGATGTCATGTATCTACCTATTAAGAATGTCATTAATCGAACCCTAAAGCATGCCAAGTACACCAAAGAAAATACATTAAATAGCATTTAAACCTAGTTTGGAAAGTTTGAAACACAAATACGTAGTACCCGCCTATGAAAACAAAGGAACACCCGCAGCCCACATAAACCACCCCAGCAACCTCCTTCTTCGCTTCGGGAGGCTTATTAAAACATCCTTTGAGTTGTCATCCTCAAAGCGGGTGTGTTTGGCACCCTGCAGCAGGGAAAGAGGAGAGAGAAGAGAGAAAATGGGAACCAAAACAAAATGTGAAATGAAATCATGGAAATGAATAGTTAGGTTACAAAATGTTCATAACATGGCTTATATAGTCCCACAAACACATGCGAAAATACTAAACTAACCTAAATAATATGATTACATTGAGGGAAAAAGAGGAATTAATCAAAACGTTTGGATCACAAAAACCACGATGTAGAATTTTGCTATGCATAGTAATTTTAAGCTATATAGAAAATTAAGCTATAACAAAAATTAGCTATCCTCTTGAATTTTAGCTATGTAGCTAAGAACCGGTATAAGCGAGATTTAAGCTATGCACCTTAAAATTGCCAATCTTCTACTGCTACTTCTTGCATCCTCCAGCTTGCATTATGCATCTTCCAACTTTCTATTTCTTCATCGGGCTTGGTGAAATCATTAGAGGATTCATAGACTTCGGCATAAATGTCAGCGCAATTTTGATCATAAGCGATATGATGGTAAGGTTTGCAAAACCTACAAAACTACCAAAAACAACCTCGAAACAAAATCAGTAGCACTAAAGGACCTACACATGTCAATCAAACCCAAATAATGTGATTAGTATGCAAAAGCACTCCAAAACCTATCTTAAATAGGACTCAAAATAGCTTTTGTGTACTTTAATGCTCTCATTCGACAACTACATTCTTGATATGTTCTTATACTCATTGTGTCAATCAAAGATGTATGGGGCTTGAATTTCTTATACAAACTGATGGCCCAACCAAGGTCTCTACTGCATCTCATACCTATTTTTACCACATTACGACAACAATTATCATCTAGAATCTTGGTTGGATCAAATATATGTTTATAGATTTGTACTCCACAGACTATTTTCACAACCCCTAAGCATTTAACCACCCTGGTATAAAAACCCTGACAAAGGGGCTGGGGTAGGCTTTCACCCAGACCATGGAACTTCCTTATTCTCATTCCATGGATGCATCGCAATGGTCATGTGTGCAAATAAGGAAAAAGGACATCATCATTCTTTGGAATCACATACTCTAACCTTGCCATCTATCAATTATTTCAATAAATATTCTCTTCCTTAATTATTTCTTAGAATGACTTGAGAATATATCTATGGAGGTAGGTATGCATATTCATTCATACGTGTGTGTGTGTGTGCGTGTGTATATGTATATATATATATATATATACATATATATATAGAAATAGAAGGTGAAGAGAGGTGAAATAATGCTCTTGATGTTATAAATTGCATTTATTCACCTAATGGAAGTTTCTTTTGATTTTTTTAATGTAGATAGTAAATGAGAAACAATTTTTTATAGATAGATAGTAAAGGAGAAACATTATGATGATCAAAAATCCTAATAGGGTTTAAAGCACTTTCAAACGTGACATATTTTACATTATTTTTTAGGAATATTCTTTTGGAATAATTATACGTGTTGTAATTGCCTATTAACAATCTTCTTTTATTTGTACTTAGCTTACAACTAATTGTACAATACTAAAGATTAATAATAAAAAATATGATTTATTTAGGATTTAGAAAAAAAACTGCAAATCATATTATCATTGTTGTAACATGCCTGAAAAGCGTATAAGGGTTTTTCATTTCTTGGTTTGTCTCTACTTTTTTCTTATTCTCTTTTTTCCAATTTCAATAGCAGGCTAAAACTCTCTTTTATTATCTCTTTAACGTCCTGGTTAGGTTTAATTTCTGATATGGATATTTCTATTTGTAAGAATCTTTGTGTATTCTCTAGTTCTGGTTTTTTTGGGGTGGTAAGTGTTTCTTTACCCCTACAGCTTTTTTGTTTAGGCCTTCTTGGCTCTCCTTGTATACCCATGTATATGTTTGGGCTGCCTTTTGGCTTTTTTTTTTTTTTTTGCTATATAATATATTCATACTCTTTGTCGATAAAAAAAAAAAATTAATAGTTCTAATTTCATACATTTAGATTAGTTTGCTACAAGATGATATATATGTGTGTATAAACATGATTCATATAATATAATAATAAAATTTTAAAAGATAAATAATAAAGAACTTATAGTTTTTTCTTCCTCGTTTTTCTTTGGTTTGGTTTTTTCACCTCTTTCAAATAGGAGGTTAAGTTTTTTTCCCCTTAGGTTAGGTTTCTTCCGGCTTTCATATAGGTTTTCTTCCTCCTTATGTTTCCACCAAAATAATAAAAATATCAAATGATAAGGATTGATGGGTTATTAATTATGAGTTTTTGCGGTTCTAGGATATATATATATATATATATAATGGCAATTTGGGGTAATAGCTTTTATTATAATAATTGGTACATGGTCAAAGGTAAATAGGAATATTTTTTTCTAAGATAAATTATCAAACCATTACTGTAATGAAGTGTTCAGATAAAAAAAATTGCAAAACAAAATTTTATGTGGCCAATTATCCTCGCATAAAAAAATAATTAAGTGGAAATTTTTCAGGGGGCATATGCCGCCCACCTACGCCTATGCTAGTTCCGTCGGTGCATGTATTGGAAGGTGAGGCGCTATAGCTAGGGAGTGGTTGTTTGGCTTGACTATAGTTGGTAACTGATTATAAATTATTACTTGGTAAAGCAGTTGATTAGAAGTAACACATTGAAATAAATAAATAAAACAATATATAGAAAATTATAGCAATATATGATAAATAAAAAAATATGAAAGTTTTTTTATTTAACCATAAATAATAGTATTTCATAAATAAATAAATTTATGAAATTTTATAATTATCTTTTGTAATATTCTTTATAAATTTATGAAATACATTTCATTTTTATGGTTATTTATTATTTCATAAATAAAAATATTAATGTTTATAATCATGAATAAAAATATTATTATTTATAACTATAAAATATATTTTGTTCATATAGATGGCAAGTCGAGGGCGAGGACGTAGAGGTCGTCCATGGGGCAATAGTCGACCACCACCTGGCTTTGATCAACAGGCCTTTGTTGAGGCAATGGGTGTTGCAGTTGTTACCATTGCACAGACTAGTGCAGTTGGCGGTCAAGGGGGGTCAAGTAACCTCCAACGATTTATAGCACATCATCCTTCGACATTCATCGAGGGAGGGGACCTAGTGGTAGTTGATCATGGGTTCCCCTCCAATGCTACTGGAATCAGGCTAGCCACATTTCGGCTATAGGGTGAGTCCCAGATATGTCGAGATTGTGAGTTAGAGATCTCAGGGATTCTACTTCCTATGGACCTGAGGATCATGGACATATCGGAGTTCGATGTCATCCATAGGATGGACTGGTTGACGGCACATCAGGTTGTCATTGATTGTGATAGTAGGAGGATTACTGCCTACACGCGGGATGGTATTCGTGTGACCTTTCAGGGGGAGAAGCATGATGTTTTACCCTAGATAGTGCACAACTCCAAGTGGAGTAGACAATTGATGGGTTGGCTAGCAAGCCTTACCCTAGAGGATGAGGGAAGAAAGAATTTGGGTCTACCTCGAGTAGTTTGCAAGTATGAGGATGTCTTTCCGAATGAGCTATCGGGATTACGTCCGCACAGGGATGTAGACTTTGTTATTGAGTTACACCTGAGTACGTTGCCCCCCTGTGACTCCTCATGAGGAGGCGGATTGAGTTACAAGAATTCAAGGTCCAACTGCAGGAATTATTGGACAAGGGTTTTATTAGACCGAGAACTTCACCATGGGGCGCTCCGGTTCTGTTTGCGAAGAAGAAGGACAAGACCCTTCGATGTGCATAGATTACAGACAGTTGAACAGGGTTACGGTTAAGAATCGGTATCCATTACCAATGATTGAAGATTTGTTTGATCAGTTGAAAGGGGCTCGAGTCTACTCTAAGATAGACCTTCGCACCAATTATCATTAGTTGAGAGTTAGGGAGACTGATATCCCTGAGACAGCGTTTAGAATGTGGTATGGGCATTTTTAGTTCATAGTGATGCCCTTCGGGTTGACGAATGCGCTAGCAACATTCATGGATCTCATGCATAGGGTATTCCAACCCTATTTGGATTAGTTTGTTGTGGTCCTTGTTGACGACATCTTGATATACTCCCAGTCTAAGGAGGAGCATGAGGATCATTTACAGATTGTTCTCTAAATATTCAAGGACCATCAGTTGTATGCCAAGTTTAGCAACTGTGAATTTTGGCTTATTGAGGTGAAATTCTTGGGGCGTGATTAGTGCCCTGATAGGGTGATCGGAATCAACAAAATTTATATCCTGAGTTCCTCCTATTTGCCGTGGTCGAGCTCTTGTAGTATAGTGGTCCTAAATTCGAACACGGGGATGGGTTTTCTTAAATACAAATGATTTGAGTGAAGTCAAGTGGTGAATTAAATTTGGATTTTTAAGGTTTGGGTAAAAACGGTGGGTTGGTGGTTTACCAAAGCCCGAAAAGAAATAAACTAAAATGTAAATAGAACTCCTTGAAGCATTGGGTCACTGAGGTTGGATTCTATGTGCTTGAGGAGTTCAGGTCTATTTCCTCGCGTTGGGGAGGATGGCGTATAGTCATTTCCCCCAATGGATCTCATTTAACTTTTAAAACTAAACCACAATAATTTCCCTTTTGATGGCATTTATTTAACATTTATGGTTCCTACAGTGAAAATCTAACCCCTTAACCTACCTCAGTGGCTCGTAAATGGCAACTAATGGATATTAATTAATATCTAAAACTAAGAATACACTAAACCACCCCAAAAGCTTGCCAAGTATTGGCTAAAAGTACATAAAAAACTTTAAACACAGAGTTGGAATTAGGAAACCAAAATGCTCCAGAAACACAACAATGAAAAACCACAGAGAGAACCATAAATGACCTTGGATACCCCAGTAGCCTTAGCCCGAGGAGGAAGGGTTTAGCCGCTCATCCATAGTTGTCATCCTTGGAGGGTGTTTGGCTGAAAAATGAAAGGAGAAAGAGAAAAGCTGGAACAAAAGGCTGCTTAGTGTCTTGAAAGATTAAAGTTAGGGTTACAAAAAGCTATATGTGCTTATATGGCCCTTCCCGATATGAAATGACAAAAAGGCCTAAAATATGGAAATTCTGATAGGAATGAATGGTAGTGTCAAAGCGAGTCGTTTGGAATAAAAAACATCAAAAATGCAGGGGCGGGATTTTCGCTATGAGCAGGTGAATTTAGCTATATAGCGAATTTCGGCTATATAGCGAAAGCGCAGAAATAGCGAGCGAGAGATTTCGTATGAACAGTAGTTTTCGTTAAGCTAGCGAAATTTCGCTATCTTAGCGAAAAACTGTGCATAGCGAAATTTCAAATTTTCGCTATGCACAGTAAATTTCGCTAAGATAGCGAAAAGCGTGCATAAGCGAAGTCAGCATTCCACGCATCCACAGCGATCTGCTCCCCTTGCATCTGTAACACACTTCTGCGTCTCTTTCTTATTTCTTATTTTCTGCTCTTCTTTTCTCACGGTCTCACGATCTATGATGTTGCAGGTTTGACTCAAGTTCTTCGAGTTTGGATTGACTCAACAATGTTGGCATGATTAGCTCGCAAAAACTGCAAAATTTGCCACAAAATGCGATCAGTAGTACCATAGGGACCCGAACATGTCAATTGGGTTAATTAGAATGATTAGTACACAAAAAGCACTCAAAACCTGAAATAAACAGGGCTCAAAATAGCACTTTTTGGGCACTAATCACCCCAACCTACACATTGCTAGTCCTTAGCAATGAAAGAAAGAAGTAATAAAATACATATAAAACTATAACAAATACGTTCACAAAAAATGGTATTTCAAAAGGTTGTGGATGGTAATGCTAACCACAAGTAAGAATCATCAAAATATGTCGATAACTGTCATGAGAGAATGAATGCCGTACAATTGAGTATCAAAGAGCCTCCTTCTTGATGAATCAACCAAAAACTTCCACGAAATCTAAGTGTTTATTTGATCGGCTCTCATGATAAAAACGCTAAATGCGCTCTCCCCGACCTAGCTACTGCAGACCTAGCATGCTAACTTGACCCTAAATGGGTCAGGACCAGTCTCTCTTGTATTCCACAATTCTTTTTGCATTGTAGGGTGCGATCTTTGAGGAATGCGGCCTCACGAGAGTCAAAGTATGGCAGGGATCTACAGATGACTCCCAACCAATTAAGGCTTAGGGCATCAAAGTCATAAGGATCTTTCGACCCTGAGCTCTTCGAGTTTCACGAACTTTGAATGATTTGAGGCTCAACACCTACAACTTGCTAAACTCCACCCATCCACCCCATGTAGCGAACACTAAGTAGGTGGCTCCCGACCCGGTGAAGGTTTATTACTTAGAGCTTTAAAACTTCGCCATATACCCCTCGGACCGTCTTGGATTTCCAAGGCAAAGCATTCTGATATTTATTCTTTTTCTTTTCTTTTCTTTTTTTCTTTTCTTTTTCTCTTTTTTTTTTTTGAAGACGCGTGGCCTTCTTTCACATTGGTCCTTAACTGTAAAAACGATTATTAAGAGCAAATTAGATATGCAAAGTAAAAGGTTTGCAGCAGTTTTATTACTATCATTGAAACCCTAATGTGCTCACGTGTAATGGATTAGCTAAAGTGGAAAGAAAAGGTGAAATCAACAAGAGAGTTCAACTAATTGTCCTCAATTAGGCATGGAACAATCCATCAATAAGTGGACAAAGTTTCAATTTTTCAAACTATAGGCTAGGCAAAACACACAAAATTTTGGTTGCAAAAACGGGCCCAAATTTTGAAAAAGTAAGTTGTTAGTATAACAGCTTTATAGAAAGGAACTGACAAACCGGCTGAACATCACAAAATAGAGCACCAAAATAATAAAAAAACATAAATACAAAAAGCCTCACTTCCTTTGCTAACTCTCCCCCAGCCCTAACATCTCGATTGTCAGAAATGGGAATCGGATTGGAAAATTAGAAGGAAGTGTTACCTCCTTGATGAAATTTCGCTGAAATTAGCGAAATTTTGCTAACTAACGAAATTCTCATTTCTAGTGAAAATTCTCAATTTCGTATCTCATAAAATGAAATTCATTTGGGCTAGCGAAATTTAAGCTAACTACTTGAAAATTTTACTGTAGAAATTTCGCATTTAAATAGGATTAAAGTGCCGGCTAAACTGCGAAATTCTGGCTACTCACGAGATTGCCACGATCTTCAATCCAAGCTTCAAAATTTACATTTATGCTTCAAAATTTACCTGACTGCAAAAAATTAACCTGAAAAATTAGGAAAAATTGCGAAGTAAAATTAATTTAAAACATAATTAACTAAAATTAGATAAAATCTAAGAAGAAGAAAAATTAACGAAATCAAAATAAAATACAATAAAATAAAATAAGACAAGAAAAATTAAAACAAAAGTGGGGGAGACTGTGCTCCCCGCAAACCACTTCCTTAGGCCTTTGGAGCTCTTTGGAGCTAGAATTTCAGAAATCTTTGGGGTTAGTTGCTCGAATCCGAACCGGCACGACTGCATCGGCTATGCCATGCGGTCACGTGCGTTTTGCCATCTTGTTTGAGGTAGTGGCAAAATTCTGTACAATGGCCACTAATCTCTTGAATTTTTTAGCATGGGCAGTGATGGGGTGGCCTTTTTGGTGGGTGCTTCAGTTTGGTTATGCTACAGTATGGGCATTATGAAGGGTGAGTCGAAGTCTTCTTGTGATATAGGTTGTTGGTGGCTTTGGTAGTGAACTGAAGGGGCTCTTCCATTTCTTCCTTTCCATTATCCTCCTCCGTTAGCATTAGGGAGGTTTCTTCTTCCCTTTCCATGGCCCATATTCTACACATAATTGTGGGGCACCCTGTAGTTCCTCAGGAGGATCTTCTCTTGGTTCCTCTTTCAATTCCTCCTGAAGCTGCAATTGAGCTTGTTCACCCATAATAGTGTCAATCAAGCACTCTTCCTCCAGATTCTCCTCCTCTTGATGAACAAACTAATTGGTGAGCTTTGAGATGGATTCCTGCAGGATGTCCAATTTTTAATCAATTTCTCTTTGGAAACCATCCAATTCCTTGTTCGGGGGCTCTCCCTTTGTCTCGATTTCCTATGCTTTGAACATTCACTACATTATCCTACATGATTGTCCACTTGTTTGCTCAAATTCGGGATGTCTTGTTCAGCAGGGGATAAGGGTGGTGGTTGTTCTTCTTTGGGAAGTTGAGGTAAAATGTGGAGAAGCGGGAGAGTATATAAGTTGAGACATTATAGACAGGTGCACTCGTATTGGTCTCTATATTCCTCATGGAGCCTATATGGGTTTGGATTTCTCTCTACAGGTTGTTGCCACTGCCATGGAAGGTTCCTGTAGTCCCTCATTGTCATGTATGCTCTAGGGTTACTCTCCACAGGGTACTCATTATACTGTTCTTCCATTTGATTCTAGTTTAGCCTTGGAACATGTAATCCCTGCGGTAAGCAGTGACCACAAGACAACCCCTCTGACAACTTTTCGTTTTTTTAATATAAAATGAAAATAAAATAAAAATGACAATGAAATATAAAGAAATTCACGAAAACTTGTGATGAGGATCACAGAGTGTTCAACAAGTCATCATTCGCACTTAAGCACCATCGACAACGGCGCCCACATTTGATTCGTGCCACGAGTAGGGTGATCAGGAATCAACAAAGAGTATATCCTAAGTTCCTCCCTCTTGCCGTAGTCAAGCTCTTGCGAGTATAGTGAGTCTAAATTAGAACACACGGGGATGGGTTTTCTTCGTACAAATGATTTGAGTGAAGTCAAAATTGGTGAATTAAATTTGGATTTTTAAGGTTTGGGTAAAAACAGTGGGTTGGTGATGAGCTTAAAAGTCATCTCTTTTTAGTCCATTTTTATGTTTGTTTTTCAGTTAAAATTGAATATTTAATATACAGAATTATGAAGAAACTCACCAATTTGTCATTAGTAGGAAAGAAGCAAGAAAATCGGTGAAAATGCGAAATAAGTAGATAAAAATGCGGTCGAATGGCGGAGCGAAATGAAAGCAATGGCTTGATCATTGATGCGGTTATTGAGTGCAGTCCCCAGTTCTGAGTCGTGACATCGGGGAAATTAAAGAGAATTTGATGCGGTCGCGACGGGGAACTTCTGATCTAGCGGTGAAGAGGAGCGAAATTAAAGTGATCGCGTGAGAACTATTAAATCCAGCGACATCATCAACAACCATTGCAACCTACGACATAAGGTCATGTCGACAGAAGACTGATGTCGCGACACGAGAACAAGCGGTTTATTCTGAGGCGAGACTTAATCTTTGAAGTCGTGACATCAAGAGGAGATCAAGCTGAAGGCTTGAAACTGAGGTTGATGTCCACGCGACATCGAGGACACCGTTCGAAGCGGTGCCGAGGGTGATGTCGCGGCGAAGAGCTGGTCAGCGACATCATGACAACCGATGGAAAGTGCGAGGAGACTTGAGCCCGTATCGCGACGACATCGATGCGACATCAAGGGCGTAACCATTGAAGGCTGCGAAAGGACTAGAATGGATGTCGCGACGAGGCCATGATCTTCGGCGACATCACAAGCAATCAACTGAAACCTGCAAGGGCATAAGATTGGTGTCGTGACGAAGCGCAAACGACCAGTTCATAGAAGCGAGAACTTTAAGTCGATGTCGCGGCGTAGGTTCGATGTCGCGTGAAGGCTGAGTCCTGGCTTGGGCGAGTAACTTGGGCTGGCTACTCTGGGGAAATCCACAGCGGAGTCATATTGGGATTAGGGCCCAATTGAGAAACCCTATAAATACGCAGCTACCCAGAATAGTAAAGCAAGTCGGAGGCGCATCAAAAGAGAGATCTAGGTAGCCTAGGCTTCACTTTTATTTTCTTTTCTTTTCTTTTCTTTTCTTTTCTTTATTTTAGAGCAGATGTTTGTCTAGTTTTTTTGTTTTATTATTTTTTTGGATCTGAATGTTATCGTTTGGAAATTTGAGTCTGAGAATTCAATTTCTTTTCAAAATTACTGCACAGGATACGCCGGAAGTTCGGAGGCAAATTTACGGGATTCGATTATTCGGTTCGGGTGCGGTTATTCTTTTGATCGGAAGGATCTTTGTCTCGTGTGATTCGATGGTGAGGAACCCGACTTCCATTTAGTGAGCGTTGTAGTGAATTGATTTTCTGTAGTAATTTGCAGCATCTTGTTCATTTCGGTTTACGAATTTACTTAGGATTATGAGTTTATTGATTTTGGATCTGAATGTCAGGTTGCTATACCCCGTTAAGAGTGCGTCGTTACTCACGATTTCAAGGAGGTCCTCACGAGTGACACGGGGAAGTGAGAAATCACAGGGTAATGTACATTTCTTTGAAGGTATACTAACCTGCTATTAGGGATCCTTTGAGCTTTGTGAGTTCACTTAGATAAATCCTCTTCTCACTTGAAGTCAGAAAAGGTTGAGCGACTTATCACATTTAAGCAATGGAGATTTGCTGCGCCGGTCGGATAGTGAGGCCAATCAGGTATTGCGAGATCTAATCAAGGAAAGGTTGATCTATTTTAATTTCGAGAAAGTAATTTGGAAGTTGTATATCCTTGCTTGACCAATAACTGGGAGCTAGGTTATCTGATCCATAAAATGGGTATGAGTATTGCGAAGCGAAAATACCCGGCTTAAGGAAGTTCTTGTTCAAGTAGTTATCTCGTTCCTGTATTTGAGAGAATCGGGAAGAAGAGATAGCAGTGGGCGTGGAGATCAGACTGCACTACAAATGCTGTGGACAGATTTTGAAACTTGAGATAATCAAGAAATTAGGTGATATGAACTACGAATTGATCGTTCACTATGATTGTTTCTCTTAATGTGTCTTCCTATGATAACTGTTCAGTATTCATTTCTTTTGTAGGATTTTATTTTCCTTCATTTGTTTTCATTTCAGTCTATTTGAATGTTCATTTCTTTTTGAACTAGTTGATTTCCCAGCTTTCATCTTTTGAAGTAAGTATCAATTTATAGTCCAAGATAGTATTAATTCGAGTAGTCGAGGTAGTTGATGAAAAATTCTTGAGATCTGTGGGATCGATATCTGGAATAAGTCCATTTATTACTTGTCGACTGTACACTTACGAGAATTTCAGACTAAAACCAAGAAATTAAATGAATTGCTCTCTAAGAGATTTTTGGTTATGATAGTATGATGTCGGCAAGTTGATGGCAGCATTGCAGAAGTTAGTTAATAGTCCTTTGGTAATAGTGTCATAAATTTATATATGTATTTAATTCACAAACAAGTTTTTATAGGCGCCTGTTGATTAGATAGTAGTCGCCGGTGATAACGTTATAATCTTGCATTCACATAACTAATGCATAAATGTGCAACATGTTTTAGATAGGTCATAAGTTTTATGGCGCGGGTTGCGGGGAGCTAGACAATAGTCCTTGGTAATAACGTCGTAGATTTGTATGTGTTCTTTGGTCTGTCAACAGTTGGTGGTTTGCAAACTGAAAAGAAATAAACTAAAATGTAAAATAGAACTCGAGTGGCTTGTTGGATCACTTAGGGTTGGATTCCTATAATGAGCGAGGGTTCGGGGTCTATTTATCGCGTTGGGGATGATGACATATAGTCATTTCCCCAACCCAGGATCATTAACTTTTAAAGCTAGCCTAATAATTTCCCTTTTGATAGAAAGCTTTATTTAGCATTTTATGGTTACTACTATTGAAAATCTAGCCCCTTAACCTCTATAATTAATTCGTAAATGCTTGATTAATGGATATTAAGTGTGTAAGAATCTGTAAACCACTAAAAGCTTATAGTATTGGCCAAAAAATACATCAAAGCAGAGCCTAGTGTTGGAATTAGAGAGCTAGAATGTCAAGAGCTTTTCTTTGCGTGAAAACACGAGAGAGACACGGCTGACCTTGAGATCCTACCCCGTGACCTTCCACTTGAGAGGAAAGGGTTTTGGCTAGCTCATCCTCGAGTTGTCATCCTTGGAGGTGTTTGGCACCCAAGAAAATGAGAGAAAGGAAGAAAAGCTGGAACAAAAGGCATCAGTATCTTGAAAAGATTAAAGTTAGGATTCTGGCTATAAGTTGGCTTTATATAGCCATTCCCTGATATGTGAAATGACAAAAGGCCTAAAATATGAAATTACAGTGGGACAAAATGGTAATTAATCAAAAGCGAGGTCGTTTGGAATAAAAACATCAAAAACACGAGGGGCGGGATTTTAAAAACATGAGCAGGAGTGAATTTCTTTATATGGCAGCTACGAGAAATAAGCGAAAACGAATTTCGCTAAGTGATGGTTTTCGCTAAAGTGCGAAATTTCGCTAACTAGTGAAAATTTGTGCACTGCGAAATTTCAAATTTTCGCTATACCTGATAGAGATTTCGCTAAGATAATGAAGCGTAGCATAGCGAAATCCTGTCCTGCATCCTGCGGCCTCTTTGCTCAGCTGCATCCTATGACTGCTTCACTGCATCCTCTTTTTCTTATTTCTTCTCTTTCCTGGTCTTCTTTTCTCACAGTCTCTACGATCTATGATGTTTGAGTTTGACTCCAAGTTCTTCGTGTTTGGATTAAACTCCACTGTATTGGCATGATTAGCTCGCAAAGCGCAAAATTTGCCACAAAATGCGATCGGTAGTACCATAGGACAGGAACAGTCAATTGGGTTAATTAGAATGATTAGTACACAAAAAGCACTCAAAACCTGAAATAAACAGGGTTCCAAATAGCACTTTTTGGGCACTTAGGCACCTAATCAACACGTCGTGTCAGCTTCATGTGTGTCAGTAGACCCTGATAAGGTAAAGGCTGTTATGAGTTGGAAGAGGCCGAAGTCAATCTTCGAGATACGCAGTTTCTAGGGACTGGTAGGGTACTACAGGAGGTACATTGAGGATTTCTCCCGGCTAGCAGCACCTATGACCAGATTGACCCAGAAGGGGATCAAGTTTGAGTGGGATGACCTATGTGAGAAGGCATTCCAAGAGTTAAGAAGGAGGCTTACATCAGCTCCTATTCTGATAGTCCCGGAATAGGGACTGAGGTACATGGTATACTGTGATGGCTCTAGGGACGGATTGTGATATGTCTTGATGCAATCCGAGAGCGTTGTAGCTTATGGTTCCAAAGAGCTAAAGAATCATGAGCAAATTACCTACACGTGATCACAGGTTAGGCGGCCATAGTCTTTCCTTACGGTTGGGCGCAGCTGCTTATATGGTGAAGAGCGGAGTTTGAGGAATTATTTTAAGACCACAAGAGTTTAAAGTATATTTTCACATAATGGGACCTCAACATGAGGCAATGCAAATGGATGAAGTATCTGGAGGACTATGACTTCACTTTGCATTACCATCCCCCAGTAAGGAAAGTAATTGGGTGATGTGCTCGATCGAGAAGTCACAAGAGTCTTGGCTAGTGGCTTCGGGAGTAGCGGATGCTGAGGCGTAGGACGGGTTTAAGCGATATATAATGATCGACTGGGAGCAGCACTAAGGAGTTTAGTAGCTATGCCATCCCTATTGAGCAGGGTGATTGAGTCCCAAGGGGAAGACCTAGAGATATTGTCCATCAGGGACTGATTCGTGCCACAGTAGGTGTACCCGGAATCAACAATATTTATAACCTAAATTCCCTCTTTGCCTTAACAGCTACTTCAATATAGTTGATTAGTACTTACAGTAGGTGGGAATCAACAAAATTATATCCTAAAGTCCTCTTTGTAGTAGCGAAGCTACTTTGTAGTATGAGTAATCTCTAGGGTCGAACACAGGGATGGGTTTTCTTCGTGTAAATGATTTACATTGAAAGCCAAAATGGTGAATTTGGTTTGGATTTTTGGGTTTGGTAAAAATAGGGGTTGTAATGTTTGGAAAACTGAAATTTAAATACAATAAAATGTAAAAGAATTATCCTTGAAGTGTCAGGCTGCTAGATTTGGGTTCTACAGATCACTTAGGGGTTCCCGGGTTCATTTCCTCGCGTTGGGGAGGATGACCTATAGTCATTTCAGGCAGGATCTTCATTAGCTTTAAAAACTAAACCACATGATTTTCCCTTTTGAAAAACAACATTCCCTGAGAGCACCGCGCTCCCTGGCCGGTGAATCATGTGCCGTAAATCTACATAGTGACAAATAGAGAGGCGACTAATGATCTCAGTGGATCTAGCAATAAGCATCACTTGAACCTAAGATTGCCAAATCTTGGTCCATCGAGGTACATTTAAGAGATTTAAACCTAGATTGAAAGAAATAGAACATAAATACCACGTAAATCGTGCGTTAAAAAACGAGAGAGCTAGTGAGTTACCTCGAACCTAGCAATGACCCTTCTCTTCAAGGATAAAGTGACAATGACCATCCTTTGAGTTGTCATCCTCGGGAGAAGTGTTTGGTAGCAGAAAGGGAGAGAAAAGGAAAGAAAATGGGAGAAAGGAGGAAAAGCGAAGGTGAAGCTGGAGCCTAAAGTTTATTTACTGCCAAAGTCTCCCGTAACGGTGTATACTGATGGCTTATATAGCCACCAAGACAAGCAAAAATACAAAAACAACAAAGCATTTAAAGCGTACAAGGACAAAATGGGAAGAACGAAAAAATCACAATAGCCGGTCACGGCGTCAGGCTACGGGAGAGGTGAGCAGTGCATTTGAATTGTGAATAGTCTTTGCGGGATGAGCAATTTTCCTTGGGAACCAAATTTCCACGGGTGCCAATTTCCTTGTATTTTCTGCTCCTTCTTTCATACGGTCTCGGATCTGTAATCTTGAGTTCGACTCGAATTCTTCGTGCTTCGATCGACTCAACAATTTTGGCAAAAAATAGCTTGCAAAAACTACAAAATTAGCCCTGAATGCGATTAATTGAATAAGTAGGGACCTTAATGTGCAAATTGGGTTAATTACGATTAGTAAACAAAAGTACTGAAACACGTAATAAATAGGGTTTAAAATATCACTTTTGAGCCTTAATCCACCCTGACCACACATTGCTAGTCCCTTGTGATGAAAGAAATAAAGAAAGAGAGCATACGAAACAATAACAAAATTATGTTCACAAAATGCTATTTCAAAAGGTTGTGAATGAGTAATGCACAACCCTCGATGAGAATCAACTAAATCCCTTGCGATAACTATCTCGAGAATGAATGCCATACAAAATTGAGTATCAAAAGAGCCTCCTTCTCGAAGACTCAACCAGGAACTTCCACCAAAATCTAAGTGTTTGTTTGATTAATCTCAACAATAAACTACATTGCCTCTCCCCAAACCCGAGCTCTTTGCCTCAGCAGAGATGCTGCTTGACCTAAATGGGTCAGGACCCACTCTTATTCCACAACTCTTTTTGTGTTGTAGAGGTGCAATGCTGAGGAATCGACCTCACCAAAGTCCATGTAACGAGGATCTACCGATGACTCCCAACTAATTAAGGCTTAGGGCACCAAGTCATAAGGATCTTTCGACCACTAACCCTTCAGGTTTCACCCCGGACTCCGAATGATTTCGAGACTCCAGGACCTACAACTTGCTAAACTCCACTTATCCACCCGTTTAGCGAGCACTAAGTCGGTGGCTCCCAACCAGTTGGCTTACGGCATTGGGCTTTAAAGGCTTTCGCCATATACCCCTCGGATCGTGCTCGGGTTTCAAGGCAAAGCGTTGTAATTTTTCTTCTTTTTCTTTTCTTTTTCTTGTTACTTTTTCCTTTTCTCTTCTTTTATTTTGGAAGACACATTGGCCTTCTATTCATGGGGCTCCTTAACCTATTAAAGGTGGTCAACGAAACTAGGGTAGGTTATTGCAAGGCTTAGGAGGCTAGGCAGTTTTTCAGGTTATTGAAGAAACCTGATGTGCACAGTGTGTGGTTTGCTAAAGGTGGAAGTAAAATATTCGAAAGCAACAAGAGTTCAACTTATTATCCACTCAGCTAGGCATGGAACCAATCTAACATCAATAGAATTGGACAAAGTTTCAATTTTTCAAACCACGGGTTAAGCAGAACACAAAAAAAATTTGAGTGCAAAAAGGGTCCAAGTTTTTTAAAAAGTAAGCTGTATAGTATAATAGCTTCACAAAAAGGAAAACCAAAAAGCCACTAAACATCACAAATGGAAGCACTCCAAAATAATAACAAAAGCATAAATAAATGCCATTTCCTTCCTTAACTCTCCACACAACGAATGTCACATTGTCATGTGGGGCTCGGATTGATTAGAAAGGAAGTGCTATCTCATGATAATATGTGCTCGTTTTTGAATAGGAGACTTCACAAGCTTTCCATCGAGACCTTATTCACTCCATTTGGGCTTCAAATAAACAAGTTAGGAGAAGAAAAGAGATGAAAAAAGTGACCAGTTGGAGTATTTTGAAAATTACACCTTCATAATAATTTTAAAAGTGACTCTTCTGGCTATATTGAAGTTCTACATACTCTAATATTTCAACGATACCAAAAGCGCCTAAAGAGGTCGGATGATAAAGTTATGATGAAAACAAAAATAGGCTGCGAAATTGGAGCAGGTTGCGAATTTTGCACTACGAAAATTTTTTTTTTAAATTTTTTAATTTTTATTTATTTAAATGTTTTTTAGTAATTAAAAAAAAACATTATAGATATATATATATATATCATAAAAGACAAAAAATGGAATAGTGCCGTTTGTGACAAAAAACCAAAAACAAAGAAACACTGTACAAAGGCAATTAGGAGCTACTGGCCCTCACGAGGTTACGAAATTTCCTTGAGAGCAATGCGAGTTGCGAGAATTTCGCAACTGCGAAAAGAAATTCTCAAGGTTCATAGAGGCCTAAGGCTTACGGACCTACAAAAACATATAAAAAATTAAGAAAATTATAGAAAATTTAAAATTAATCTAAAAACAAAGATTAACTAAAAATTAGAGAAAATCTAAGAAGAAAAATTAAAGAAATCAAAATAAAACAAAATAAAATAAGAAAAGATGAAAACAAAAAGTGGGGGAGACTGTGCTCCCCTAAACCAATTCTTTAAGCCTTTAAAGGCTGCTGGAACTGGTGGAGCTTAGAAATGCCGAGGTTCGGGTGCTCCAAATCCGAACGGCACGAAACCATCAGCCCCGTATGCGGTGTGACGGTGCCAATGTCTTCGATGTAGTGGCAAATGTTTGAACAAAGGCCACTAACTTCTTGAGGTTTTGTAGGGCAGGCAGTGTAAATGGGATGGTCTTTGTTGTAGGTGTTTCAGGTGTTGCATGTGGTGCAGGTGTAGGAAAGATGTTGACTGGCAGTGGGTTGTTTTTGGGTTGGGCAGTGGCACTTGGATCCAAATTTATGGGGATTGGGTGAAGGGTAAGCCTTTGGTGCTCTTCCCCTGCTCCCTTTCCTCTGCCTCCCCCTGCTTCCCTTGCTGGTAGTTCCTCAGGAGCCTCTAATGGTTCCTGCATCAATTCCCCCTGAGGTTGCATTTGAGCTGTTCACCCAAAATACACTCTTCCTCCAGATTCTCCTCATCTTAATGAACATGTTGCTAGAGCGAGCCTTAGAGTGATGTCTGTAGGTTGTCAATTTTTTGATCAATTCCACTTTGAAGCCCATCTAATTTTTGGTCAAGGGAGTTCTCCACAGTATGGTGCCAGGCAATTGGAGTGAACGTCATACGCTCTTCCACAAAGTCACCCACTAGCTTGCTAAGGTTTAGAATTGCTTGCTCAAGCTGGGAGATTGGGTACATGGTGTTTGAGGCTGAGACGAAGAGAGGCTATCTTGTGGATGGAGAGGTGCATCTTTGTGGAGGTCTTGGTTCCCATGAGGAGTTTGTGTGGTTCCCCCAACTAGGGTTGTAAGTATTGTCAAATGGTGCATTAGTTGGGGAAACACTGCGTAGGGGTGCACCCATCCATTGGTTTCTATAGTCCCTCATGGACCTATATGTATTAGGATTCCTCTCCATGGGTTGCTGACCTTGCCATGGAAGGTTTCTGTAATCCCTCATGGACATGTATGCTCTAGGGTTTCTCTCCACAAGGTACTCACTATACTGTTCTCCCCCTAGGTGTTCCATTTGATCACAGTTCAAGCCCACTGGAACATGGATTCCTGCAGCAAAAACAGGCAACACAAGATAACACAAAACAATCCTCCAGCAACTCTTTTATTTTTTTTTAAATGAAATAAAAAAAAAACTAACAGTAATATAAAATAAATTCACCAATACTTGTGATGAGGATCACAAGTGTTCCACAGTTAGTCAAATGCACTTAGGCACCATCCCCGGCAACGGCGCCATTTGATTCATGCCATAGTAGGTGTTTCGGAATCAACAAAATTTCTATCCTAAAAGTCCTACTGCTTAGTATGAATTTCTTGTAGTATAATTAGCTCACAGGGTCGAACACGAGAGATGGGTTTCTTCGTGTAAATGATTTACAATAAAGGCCAAAATGGTGAATTTGGTTTGGATTTTTGGATTTGGTAAAAATAGGGGGTGTAATGTTTGGAAAAATGAAATTTAAATACAATATAATGTAAAAGAATTATCCTTGAAGTGTCAGGCTGCTGGATTTGGGTTCTAAAGATCACTGAGGGGTTCCCGGGTTCATTTCCTCGCATTGGGGAGGATGACCTATAGTCATTTCCCGAACCGGATCTTCATTTAGCTTTAAAAACTAAACCCTATGATTTTCCCTTTTGAAAAACTGACATTCTGAGCATAAAGCATCCGACGAGTGAATACACGTCTCATAAATCTACCCTACAATGACAAATAGATGGCAACTAATGAATCTCGATGGATGCAGCAATAAGCATCCACTAAACCACAAGTTGCCAAATCTTGGTCATCGAGTAACATTAGAGATTTAAACCTAGATTGAAGAAATAGAACATAAATACCCATAAATGCGTGCGTTAAAAGAACAGAGAATCGTGAGTTACCTCGAGCCCTCTTGTGAGCAGCCCTCCTCTTCAAGGATAAAAGTGGTCTAGCCAACCATCCTCTGAGTAGTCATCCTTAGAGGAGTGTTTGGTAGCCGAGAAAGGGAGAGAAAAGGAAAGAAAATGGGAGAAAAGGAAAAATGGGGCTTGGGCCACAAAAGTTTATTTATTGCCAAAAGTCTCCCATAACGATTAATATACCAATGGCTTATATAGCCACGAGACAAGCGAAAATGCAAAACAACAAAAGCATTTAAGCGTACAAAGGACAAAATGGGAAGAGCCAAAAAATCGACAAAAGCGTTCACGGCGTGAAGCGCGAGGAGAGGTGAACAATGGTTGAATTGTGAATGGTGTTGCATGATAAACAGTGTTCGCAGGAACCAAATTTCGCAGGTGCTCCAATTTCCTTGTATTTTATGCTCTTCTTTCCTTCTGGTCTATGATTTGCAATCTTTGAGTTCGACTCAGTGCCCGTGCTTAGATCGACTAAACAATTTTAGCAAAAATAGCTTGCAAAAACTACAAAATTAGCCATAAAATCACGATCGGTAAATATTAGGGACCTTAATGTGAAAATTAGGGTTAATTACAAGCTGATTAGTACACAAAAGTGCTTTCTGAAAACTGTAATAATAGAGTTCAAAATAGCACTTTTTGAGCACTAATTAATAGTGGCTTTAGGGTCGAACTCAGGGATGGGTTTTCTTCGCTCAAAATGATTAACAGTTGATGTGAAATGGTGATTTCAATTTGGATTTGGGGTTTGTGAAAGCTTGGTGTGATTGGTGGTTTGAAAACTACAAACAAAATGAAGTAGGATGTAAAAAGAACTCCTTGAAGGCTCGGGCCACTGGGTTTGAGGTTCTAAGACAACTGGGTGATCCTCGGGTCCTATTCCTCGCATCGGGGAGGATGACCTATAGTCATTTCTCGAATCGGATCTTCGTTTAGCTATGAAAATTGAACCCTAAAAGTTTTTCTCTTAAGATATAACATTTATTGATCATTCATTTCTCAAAACAATAAAAAC
Source organism: Tetrastigma voinierianum (assembly GCA_016808115.1). NCBI lineage: Eukaryota > Viridiplantae > Streptophyta > Magnoliopsida > Vitales > Vitaceae > Tetrastigma > Tetrastigma voinierianum. The sequence goes on along the minus strand of JAEQBH010003655.1, from coordinate 63,571 downwards.
GGATCCTTTAACCTAACCTGCAGAGGCAAATAAATGGCAACTAAGCGAGCCTCAATGGATCTAGTAGTAAGCATCCATTGAGCCCTAAAAGCTTGCCAAATGCAGCTAATCGGGGTACATCGAGATTTAAGCTTGGGGCAAGATGCGAGACATAAATGATAATAACTTCTGCACGCGTTAGCTTAGAGAGGATGCGGTTTACCTCAGAGCCTTGACCAGTGGCCTTCCTCTTCAGGAGGAGGATTTTGGCGTCTCTTGAGTTGTCATCCTCAAGGGGTGTTTGGCAGGTGAGAAAATGAAGGAAAAATGGGGAGAAAATCAAAGAAGAAGAAAGCGGGAAGCGAAGCTTCGCATGAATTTGCGTAGTCCTCCTTGAGCGAGCTTGATTGGGAAACATATCTTTGCTCGAGTCAAGGAAAATTAAAAAAAAAAGTCTAAACTACTAACAATACATGATCGCAGGTTGCGAAAATTCGCAACTTTGCAAGATTTCTACAGTGGGCCATTTTTCTTCAGCTTGTAGCCCCAATTTCCTTCTGACTTCTGTCGTGAGCTTCGAGTTCGGCTTGGATTTTTCGTGTTTGGATTGACTCGATAATTTTTTCCTAATTAACTTGCAAGAACTACAAAAATAGCCACAAAACACGATCAGTAGCATCGTCGGGACCTTAATGTGCCAATTGGGTTAATTACGCTAATTAGTACACAAAAAATGCTCATAACCTACCATAAAAATGGCTCAAAATAGAACTTTTTGAGCACTAATCACACCCCCCAACCTACACATTGCTAGTTCCTTAGCAATGAAAGAAACAAAGAGCAATAAAAAACAAAATCAAAGTTATGTTCAAAATGGTGTTTCAAAAAGGTTGTTAATGAGTAATGCTGTATTATGAATCACGAGGTCTGCACAATAACCATCTTGGGAGAGATAGATGCCGTACAGAATCAAGTTTCGGAAGAGTATCTAACCCAAGGGAATTGACCTGAAGCTTCCACCAAAATCTAAATGTCATTTTTTAACAGTAAGCTACCAAACTACATTCTCCTTGCCCCCCCTCCAACCAAGCTATTTCCAAAACCTAGGATATTGACCAACCTAAATAAATTTGGCTCCACTCTTATTTCACACTTTTTTTGTATTGTAGGGTGCAATGCTGAGGACTCAACCTCACCAAAGTCCATGTAGCAGGGGGCCTGCAGTGACTCCCAACCAATTGGGCTTAGGGCATCAAGTCATAGGATCTTTTTGACCACTAACTCTTGGAGTTTTACCCCAGGACTTCTTGATTTCGTAACTCCGGCCACCTCTGACTCATTAAACCTTACCCATCCACCCATGTAGAGAGCACTAAGTCGGTGGCTCCTAACTAGTTGGTTTAGGGCACCGGGCTTTAAAGACTTTCGTCGTATACCCCTCGGACCGTGCTCGGGTTTCAAGGCGAAGCATCACGACTTTTCTATTTCTCTTTCTTTTTCTTTTTCTTTTTCTTTTTCTTTTTCTTTTCTTTTTATTTTGGAAGACACATTGGCCTTCTTTTCTTGGGGGTCCTCAACCTATTATAGGTGGTTAATGAAACTAGGATAGGCTTTGCAAAGTAAAAAGGGGGGGTTAGGCAGTTTCTTATCTTATTGAAGAAAATTGATGTGTACTTTGTGTGGTTAGCTAAAAGTGGAAGAAGAAGGTTGAAAACCATGAGACTTCAACTAATCATCGACTTAATCATGCATGGAACTAATCTAACATCAATAGCATTGAGCAGTTTTTCAAAATTTCAACTTGTAGGAAAGGCAAAACCACACAAAAAAAATGGGTGCAAAAATGGGCACAAATTTTGAAATTTGAGAAGATAAGCGCAAGTATGTATAATAATATGTATCACTATGTTTCAACATGCAAAACAAACATGATTTCTAAAAATGAAACAAACAACAAGCCACCAAAACATAAAATAAGTTTGTAAGAGAGACCAAATGAAATAAAAGTATAAAACTCACTTCCTTAGCTAACTCTCTGACCGATACCACATTGTCTGATGGGGCTCGGATTGAAGCTAGAAAAGGAAGTACTACCTCCTCGGCTTATAGTGGAAGATCATACTCGTCTGGGCGAAATTTAGATGCTTTGTTGGTGGAGTAAGGCGCCCTTTGCTATTCTTCTTAGCATGTCAAAAGAGGGTTGTAGAAATTTGGGTCCTGGCTGGAGGGGCGAAAAGGCACAGGTAGGCACTAATGGGGAAATCGGAGGCAAACCCAGGTGACTCTGGATCTGTACAAGGATAGCCTCGGTGCACGACATCCTCTCAACCAGTGTATGGGCGACCGCAAAGATCTTAGAGTGATAGAGAAAGCAGTTTGCATCCGTGATGGCCGGGAAGTCCGTAGATATAGTGATATCTTTGCTTGAGAGGTGGCGAAGTGCTCACCTCGCAACATCTATAGGAGCTGTAGTGCCCAGTGGGAGGCTCTTGAGGTGCGAGAGGAGTAAGTCTATGAAATGGAGTAGTGGTAATTTGGAGGCGAGAGCGGGATCTTTGGAACTGAGGCTCCTCGGTGTGCTCTCTCTTGGAAGTAAATTTGCTCCTCTGAGGTCGGTATAGCTAGTCCTCGGTTGGCTCCGGAGGTGGGAGGTGAAAAGTGTGGGGCCTAGTCCGCCATTGGTCAACTGTAAGGATAGCCTCGCAATCACGACGGCGCTCTAGCCTGGGCTCAATAGGGAATCCGGTGTGCTATAATACTATGGAAGTCTCGGGAGCAAGAGGGGAGTAGACTCAACTCGGGTCAGACTCTTACGATGGACCTTGTCCTTAAAGTGGAACAAGGATGTCATAACCGGCTAATTGAAATTGAACTGAGAACCTAAAATTTGGTAAAGAGCCTCCCGGAGATGGCTCATCTCTTCTATATTGTCTTTGGACGGAAAAAAGATTAGGCGCGGGATATAGTCTATAGGGAGCATGCAGGTAAGTTGTCTCCTGAACATAATAGGCCGACGTGGTATCAGGGAATGAGTGACGAACCATCTCCACGAGGGTCAGGGGATGGGGCCCTTTGCATAATCTGCTACATTATCTGCTTAGGAGTTGGCAGGACCACTTAGGCGGACTTAAAAATAGGCACATATGTCGAGGCAGAGTATCCACTGGCCAGCCATTTATAGAGAAGTGAATGGCTGTTGGATTGGGCTCTTGCCTGGAGGTCATCGTGTGGAAAAACTTCGATGACCACCGAGATGATAAAGCAGGCGGGGTCATGAATGGTGCCAGGGAATACCTTTGCACTAGGCGCATCGAATCTTTGAGCTCCGGATCTTCGGCAAAGGCTGAAAGATTATAATAAATCTCGTTGTGCAAATCCCTCTCACTGCAGTCAACATTCCTTGGAATAGGGCTGTAGTGGAAGTAGGGCCTCCTGATGATCAAAGCAGGGGACAGATCCGAAGGGAGATCTCTAGCAGGGCCTTGAGTAGGTGGTGACTGGGGCTCTGGGGGCCTGGAACTGGAGTACTCTCCTAAGCCGGAGGTCCGGGCCCTCTTGGACTGCGGGGCCCTCCGGGATGGCCTAGGATGAGGGCGGAGGAGGGAGGCAGGACGAGCCAGTGTAGTGCCTCCTAGAGGGAGGGCGGTGAGAGGCGAAAGCAGGGGCCCGTGGCAAGGATTACTTACTGGGTGGCCTTGATGGGGGCTACAAGGCGGTGGCGGTAGCAGCTGGAGACCCCGGGGTTGGGGCTACCGGTAGGGGAGAGGAGAAGGTGTCGGGTCAAGTGTGTCCCGCGCGTCTTCGCCCATGGGCTGGGTTGGAGAGGGAGAAGAGATAGGGAGGAGGGAGGAGGAGATTTCAGAAGTGAGTTGGAATGTCTGAGAATTGGGGGGTTTAAATAGATGGCTAAGAGGCGGTGAAGAGTTAAGCCCGATTAAAATCATAAATAAAGGTGGTTGGTGGTTATGGCACAAAAATCTGGAAAATTAATGGACCGTAGGAAACAAAAGGTTGCAGGGACGTGAAAGGGCAGGAAGAAGATGAATCGTGTAGAGATTTCTGGCAATGCCAGGTCGCGGGTTGGAATTTACAGCCTAGAAAATTCGCGAGATTCTGAAAATTCGCAAACAGCAAAATTTCCTGCCTTCAAAAACTCCTGATTCGTGCCACAGTGGGGTGTACGGAATCAGCAATATTTGTAACCTAAATTCCTCCTACTATTTAGTAGCAAGCGCCCCTCTTGCGATATAAGCGGTTCTAGGGTCGAACTCAGGGATGAGTTTTCTTTGCACAAATGACTAGCAGTGAGGTTCAATTTTGGTGAATTAAATTTGGATTTTTCAGGTTTGGTAAAAACAGGGGATTGGTTGGTTGTTCACAGGCTGAAACTAAAATAAGAAAAAAATGTGAAATAGAACCCCTTGAAGTGTCGGGCCACTGATTTAGGGTTTTAAGGCAACAAACATGTCCTCGGGTCTTTTTCCTTGCGTTGGGGAGCATGACATATATTCATTTCCTAAACTGGATCTTCATTTAGCTTTAAAACCTAGACCCTAAGAGTTTTCCTTTTGAAATATGGCATTTGATTAGGCATAAATGTCACAATGGTAAAACACATCTCAAAAACACTACCTACGATAACTAATAGGAAACTGACTAAGCGGGCCTCGGTGGATCTAGTGAAAGTATCCAACGAGACCCCGAAAAACACCAAATACACATTAGGGAGAGCATGCCTAATAGATTTTAACCTAAGGTGATAGGAGCACAAATGCCCTTAAATGCATACATGAAGAACATGAGAACTTGCAAGCACCTCAAACCGTTGCAGTAGCCCTCCTCTTGAGGAGGAAGGAGTGCAGCCAATCATCCTCTGAGTTGTCATCCTCAGAGAAGTGTTTGGTAGCCGAGAAAGGGAGAGAAAAGGAAAGAAAATGGAGAAAGGAAGCTGAAACTAAAGCTATTACAAGGGTTAAAATAGGAAGAAACAAAAAGAACAAAAGCGTGAAATGCAGGAGAACAGGGGTTGTAGGATGAGCAGTCTTTGGAGAGTGTGAATAGTCTTTACCCAATAACCAAATTTCCTGTCTCCATTTTCTTCACTTTGCTCTTCTTTCCTTCTGGGATCTGATCTACAACGATGAGTTTGAGTCGAATTCTTCATGCTTGGATCGACTCAACAATTTTGGCATAATTAGCTCATAAAAGCGCAAAATTTGCCTGAAATGCGTCAGTGAATAGTAGGGACCTTAATGTGCAAATCGGGTTAATTAGAATGATTAGTACACAAAGTGGTTCGTGCCATGGTAGAGATTTGGCGGAATCAAGCAAAATTTGCATCCTATGTTCCTCCTGCGCATTAGTCGGCCACTACGAGTATAAGCGGTCTAGGGTCGAACACGGGATGGGTTTTCTTCGTCTGTGAATGATTTGCATCGGTGTTTGGAAAATGGTGAGGCTTTAGTTTGGATTCGGTTTGTTAAAAGCGGGAGGTTAGTTGTTCAGTTGGCAAATTTGTGTGAAAGCTAAATAGAAAGTGTGAAATGGCAACCTTGAAGGCTTAGGTCACTAACTTGACAACATGGGGGTATTACGATTGTCCTCGGGTTTCTTTCCTCACATTAGGAACCCAAATGACATATAGTCAAAGCCAAAACCGGTTCTTTGTTTTAGCTATAAAACTAACCACAAAAACCACTCCTATTTGAGTCGACCCAGTACTAAACATTGAAGTCCCATTAGGTTTGAAACCACAGCATTTTAACCTCATTTCGGTGGCTGCGTAAAGTGACATCTAAAGGATATCAATGCATCTAACCTTAAGAAATACCTTGAACTACTAAAGTGACAAGTATTGACCAAAAGGAAAGACATTAAATGGCATTAAACCCTAGTTTGGAAAATTGGGAACCATAAATACGTGCACGTAACATTGAAGCATGAGGACAACTGCGGTAACCCCAAGCCAAGTAGCAACCCTCCTCTTCAAGGCTATGAGGCTTAGCCAAGCATCCCTTGAGTTGTCATCCTCAAGGGGGTGTTTGGCGGCTAGAAAAATGAAAGAGGAGAGAAAAAGGAAGCGAAATAAAGACCTACTAAAATGAAACTACGAGGAAACTATTATAAAATGAAAAATTGCTTAGGGTTACAAGTTTGTGGGGGTTTATATAGTACCACCCAAAGTGTGAAATACTAAAATACCTAAAATATGAAACCCACAAAGGGTCAAAATGGTAATACACCAAAGCCGGGATTAGTTTGGGATCAGAATACGAAATCACGAGGCGGGAATTTCGCTATGCGGGAGAATTTCGCTATCATGGCGAAAAATTTATAACTGTGAGAAATTTATTAACTAGTAGAAATTCTCTGAAGATATGAATGGAGAAAATTTAAGCTATAGCAGTGATTCGTACAGCTAGAAATTTCACTAATGTGAAAATTGTAATGAGATAGTGAAATTAGTTAATTTCGCTAGGCACAGTAAATTTTGCTAGCTAGCGAAATTTATTCTTGCGAGAATTTCCCAATTTAGCTAGAAGTTGCGAATTTCGCTATGATTGCGGAATTTTCGCAATCCAGCTTGAGAATTCGCAATCATAGTGAAAATCACAGGGATTGCCACCTTTGCACACTTGCATCCTCAGCTGTGATTCCAGCACCACATTCCCTCGTTTTTGATTGATGAAGACATCCCATAAATCTCGATATTAAACACGTATCTTAACATCGGATTAGAACTAAAGGCTGAAGTGCATAAAGACACGCAAAATCACCAAAAACAAACACGAAATGGCATCGAGTGGTACTAAATTGGACTGAACCACGGCAATTGGCTTAATTGATATGATTAGTGCGCAAAAGCACTCAAAACCTATCTTGAATAGGGCTCAAAACAGCACTTTTTGGGCACTAATCACACCCCCCAACCGACACGTTGCTAGTCCCTTAGCAATGCTAAAACAAAAATGGGATGCATGCTGTGCTTTTACAAAAAGTGTATTTAGGTCAAAAAGTGTATGTACAACTGGCTCTACCGCCGATAGACAATTTACACCTTTGTTCGAAAGCAGGCATGAGAGAGCAAAAAACCATATAAGAACAAGTTTTAGGACAACATCGGTTCAAGGAAGTCAGCTTACAATTTCCACCAAAATCTATTTGTTCCTAAGGTAACTTGATTCGAACGATAAATTGCAAGGCTATTCCTCCCCCGACCTAGCTACGCATGGCCTTAAAGCGTTGAACAACCTAAATGAGTTAGTTACACACTTATTTCTTCATGCTTGCTATGTAGGGGTGCAATGCTAAAAACTCAACTTCACTAAAGTCCGTGTAGCGGTCACGATGACTCCCGACCCGATTAAGGTTTTAGGGCACGAAGCGAAAGGATCCTTGACCACGAGACTGCGGGCTTCTTGGACTCAGAATGACTTGAGAATTAAGCACCTACAACCGTAAAGCTCTGCCTATCCACCGTGTAGCGAGCACTAAGTCGATGACTCCTGAGCCAATGAAGGTTTAGGGCAGAACTTTAAAGGCTTCCCGCCATATACCCCTCGGACCGTGTTGTTCGAGTTTCAAAACAAACATCACGGCTTTTATTTGTCTTTTTCTTCTTTCTTTTTCTTTTTGCTTTTTCTTTTCCTTTTTCGAAGACTTCATTGGTCTTCATACTTGGGTAACACAAACCTATTATGGGTCGTCAACAAATTTAAGGCCGGCTTTGCAAAGTGGAAAGAGGTATATAACTTCACAACCTATTAGTGCAAATCACATTAATGCGGTGTGTGAATTAGCTAAGGGGAACATTCAAGGTTGAATATCTGAAACTTGATTGACCCGAAAACTGATTCAAACATGGAATTGTTCTAGCATTAAGGTAACATGCAGGGTTTCAATTTTCCAATTAAAGGCAATTCAATTGTTGATTAAAAGCAATTCAATTGTCGATTGAAAGCAAAGTAGATACCTGAAAATAAAGACAAATAGTACTTTGCCTGAGTATAGTAAAGGCGAAAATAATGCTATAAAGCTTATTATAACCAAAATGGCTATTACAAGAAATATGGCGAAACATACAAAAATATCCTTTGCCTCTGTAGGCTAATACATGAATCTGAAAACAAAATCGATGGCGGAGTTGATAATGTGAAAACTATCTGAAAACATAACGAGAAGACACTCCCTACTCTAACTTTTTTCCTCCGATAGAGCATAGACATGTAATAGGGATAGGAAAGTTAGAGGCAGGAGAATAATGACCACCTGATCTCGTGGTGGTGGAGGATCGAAACTCACTGGCACGCCGTGGCGGCATGTCGAGAGAACAGCTGCTTCCCCTTCTGTGGGCTCCTCTCGATGGGCAGGGACATGCGGTAGACCGAGGTGACTCATGATTTGCTAGGCATGAGCAATGCTTGCGCCTGAAGTGGTCTCGACTCGAGGTCGATCTCTAGTCCATCGATGCTGTGTGGGGTTAGCAGACAGAGGCATCCATGTACACATATCTCCGCAGTGCGACATGAACATACTCCGGAGTGTTGAGGCGTATATGATGGGCGGGGTGTCGGCGAGGGCTGTGGTGGTACGTAGGGGTTACGAAACTATTTGCTAAACCAGGCTCGGTGGGTTGGGAACAACTGGAGTGGGAGCGGCCTTTGGACCCCGGGGCATGCACTAGAGGCAGCCTTGCTTCGGGAAGCGAAGCGAAGCGTGATAATGGAAGGCGAAGCGTGTGGTGGCACAACTTTAGGCTCGGGGCTGATGGATACTCTGCGGCTCGGGGCTCAGCGAATCTGAGTCCAGCAGGAAGCGCGTGGCTCAAAGAAAAGGGAGTGAATGGCTTTTGAACAAGTGGCCAGATCATGAGCCTCCATTTGTTTAAATAGAGCTTTGAAGGGGGTAGAGAGCCAGCTTGGAGCCCCAATTTAGCTATTTTAGCGAAATTCGTGAACCATCGTGCAAAATAAAATATATATATATTGATTTAGGCGAGATTAGAAACAAGAATAATCAAAATTAATTATTATGTTTAACAAACATCTAAAAAAAAATTAATTTGATGCTACCTAAATAGGAAAATTTGCTAAAGCGGGGAAACTACTAAAATAGCCTTGATAGAAAATTAATCAATTTAAAACAAAAACCAAAATTATTGAAATTTGCAATTTGGTTTCGATTGGATGCAAACCAGCCCCAAAGTCACTAAATTACTCATGGAGGGGTCAGGAGGCTCACAACCGTGATGGCTGAGCTAATGCCTTGATGTTTGATTTCCCATTGTTGATTTTCTCTTTCTCACTGGGTGATTTTAGGCTGACGATTTCTGCAGTGGTGCACGATGCTTGAATTCCCGAACAATTGCTTCATCTGGTTAACCAATTCTTACTGATTCAAGGACATTTGGCTTCCTGCACTCACGATCAAGCGAAGCGACTTCATTGTTTCCTTCCATTTCACCTTCCTTTGGTTTGTGCTTGTGGCCCCGAATGAAAAATATTCAGCTCCCGTGTCATGTTTCCAAATGTAGCTGCGTGACTCCATTCGTGATTGATAATTGCATTGCCAGTGGCCAAAAATGGTCTTCCCAGGATAATTGGCACATGATTGGGCCCGTTTGCTATTGGCTCGGTATCAAGCACTACAAAGTCTACTGGGTAGTAGAATTTTTATACCTTGACCAATACATCCTCAACTATTCCCTTAGGAATCTTCAGCGTCATCATTGATGACAAAGTGATGTTGGTAGGTTTGAGCTCCCACTAAACCTAGCATACCTTTGAAAAGTATGAAAGCGGTGAGTTTACATGGCCCTAAGTCTAGCCGGTTCCTTGTCTATGCGGGTCCACTCGATGTTGACTGAAATTGTAGGATCCTGGATCCTTATCTTGGCTGAGGTCTTGCTCTGGATTATAGCCTTGACTTGCTCGGTCGGGAAGGCTTCTTCTCAATGCCCAATCCCTTTTGATTGTACATAGGTCTTTCAAAAACTTTGCATAAATTTGGGACAGCAATGATGTCGAAAGGGGTATGTTGACCTTCGCTGCGGACTTCAGGATGCACACTATTTGGGATGCCTTCTTCTTGCTTCTTAGTGCCTGGGGAAATGGGGGCGGCACGTGGTGCTTCATTGAGTCCTCACTGATGATCACCCTCTCAGGTTCAGCTTCCTTTTCCTTGTATGCTTCTTCAACAGCCTTGGGCACTGGTTGCTCTATTTCTCTTCCACTCCTCAGAGTGATTATAGCCTTCACCTCATCCATTCCTGAATTGCTAGATGAACCTACCTCATGGACTCCTTCCCGGATTTGGTAAGTGTTTGGGAAGGAACCTTCCTCTCTCTGTGCCTCCGAATGTGTTGATCTTTGTGATTGAATCTTTGCGGGTTGTCTATTTTCGATTAAGATTGCTCTCAGCCCATCTATTCTTTTATTCGGTGTCAATCCTTTGTACGGTGTACATTTGATCCGCTTTTGCTCCTCATGAAATTTCCCACCACCTTGCTCAAATTCAAGATGGCTTATTCAACGGGAGAGTGGATGATGGTGGATGTAAGTTCGAATGAGAACCAAGCGTTGTTTGGCACGGGGGGAGCACAGAGCGGGAGGATTGGGTTTCGAGAGAGATTAGGGTGATTTTTTCCAATTGGGGTACTTAGGTATTACCATATGGGGCATTGGGTTGTGGCTTGTATTGACCTCTGACATTGCATATTCGACATCAAATCCTTCGAAGGCGGTCGGATGATGTTCTCGGGATAGCGGAGTGGGTTGGCAAAGCGATGAATGGGTTAGCTGTGCGGTGTTTCAGTCCACTTTACACTTCGTGGAGCCTTTTTCCTTCTAGCTCCTCCACCTTCCTAACTAGGGTCGAAATTTTTTCTTTCATTTCCATGTCCTCCGAAAGTGTAAAAATTCCTCCCCTTTAGTAGGCTGAGGGCCTTATTTTCTCCACCTCTCTCGGGTTTGGCTCATCCCAACCCTTGGAAGTTCTGACCACATAACTTCGAAATCCATAGCTTCATCTGGATTTTTACTCGAAAAATCACCTCCACATGGTCTCACAGCAATTGCTTCATGGCGGGGGACATACCATTATAAAATGATTCACTAACATCGGTGTGAGAAACCATGATGTGGACAAGCCTTGATGGTTTCCATGAGATCTCCCAACCTTTGGTAGAATTTCTCATTGTCATAGGTCGAGTAAGTGTAGATCTGTCTCTTCAAACTGTTGGTCTTTGTGGCACTGAAGAATTTCTTCAAAAATTCAGCTTAAAGATCGGCCCAATTTCTAATTGTTCTCGGCCTTAATGAATTGAGCCAAATTTTGGCCTTATCTTTCAGTGTCAGGGGGAATGCTTTCAGCTTGAGCAAATCCATGTCGGTTATACCCTCCTTAAAAGTTGTGCATACCTCTCAAAGATCCATTATGTGTGAATATAGTTCTCATTCTCCATACCATGAAATGTAGAGCGAGGGCACTAGGTAGATTTGCTACATCCTCGGCGAGGAGGTATGATGCGGAGGGGCACCTTAACTCTAGGAGGGTGTATGTGTTCCCTCATCGATGCGTATGCCGTTTGATTCATGGGAGGAGTTTGTTGACTTTCTTTGTTCCTGCAGTAGAGGATCCATTTGAGTCACTTTGTGCTGCCTGATTTCACAACCTTGTTCAATTGGTGCACTCACTCTTTACAATCTACGATATCCTCTTTGTCCCAATCTTAAGCTTTGTTACACAAAATGAGACACAACAAAGAACACGAACAAACTTGCCCGAAAAGGTCGTGGTAGTTAAAACAAAAATTATTTGCTAAACAACAGTCACGTGTGCAGTGAAAACTTAGGTTCACGCACTAAGTCAAAAGGGTGAAAGGTCACCAGCACTTGTAATGTGGATTACAGTACACATCAACTCATCATATGGTTGGCACCATCCTTGTGGCGCCATTTGGTTCGTGCCCGCGGTAGGGTGAGCGGAATCTTAAATTGTATCCTATGTTCCTCCCCTCTTTTGCCGTAGTCGAGGCTGCTGATATAGTGGTCTAGGGTCGAACACGGGGATGGAGTTTTCATCCTATGAATGACTTGCATCGGTGTTGAAAATGGTGAGGGCTTTTTATTTGGATTTTGGATTTTGTTTGTTTTGAAAGCAGGTGGAATTGTTTGTGTCTTTGATTAAGCTATAAAAGCGAAAGTGAAGTGTGAAAAGGTAACTTTGAAGATTTAGGTCACTAACTTGATAACATAGGGCAAACAAGTGTCCTCGGGTTTATCCTCGCATTAAGACAAGCAACCTATAATCCAAGCCATAACCGGATCTTTGTTTAACTAGCAAACCTAACCCTAGAATCACTCTGTTGAGTCGACACAAGTAACATGCATCTACAAGCTCCTTTTACAGTTTGAAACCACAACATTGACATCATTTAAATTGGCTCGTAAAGGCCATCTAAGAACCACAGTACATCTAGCAATAAGTATGCACTTTGTATCCTAAAGCATGGTAAGTATTGGCCATTAATAACGATAAATGGTATTCAACCCTAGTTTGAGAAGATGGGAGCCATAATCATTACTGTATCATTTAACACATGAGGACAACTGTATTTGCCCATGGCAAGCCTTCACCTTCCTCTTCAAAGAAAGGGGGCTTAGCCAAGCATCTCTTGAGTTGTCATCCTCAGAGGGTGTTTGGCAGCCCTAGAAAATGAAGGAAAGAAGAGATAGAGAAAACCAAACCCTAAATGAAAGCTGCGGAGATATTTACATAAAGTGAAAATTTTTGCCACAAGATTGCCTCTCCCAAGTTGCTTAGGGTTACAAAAACTAAGGGGGTTTATATAGACCACCCAATGTATGAAAATACAAGAAAGCCTAATATTTTGGCTAAAATAAGGGACAAAGGAAGTAATGCACCAAAATGAGGTTGGTTTGCATTAATTACAAAAGGATATGATGCGGGAGATTTCGCTAGAGCGAGCGATTTAAGCTAGGTAGCGAGAATTTAGCCCGGCTAGCGAGGCCACAGCACAGATGCGAGTGCACGAGAGATGGCGAAATCGATTTAAATGGGCACTGGCAATTTTGCCTAGCTACTTAATTTGCTGGCTTGAGTGGGAGCCACAGGTGATGCGAGTGTGTAACCATTGAACGGTGGCTAGCGAAATTTTGAAACCTAGCGAAATTTCTCGATTTAAACTAGGATTGCAATTTAAAGCTATGATTGCGAAATTTTCGCAATCCCGACTTGAAATTACGCAATCTTGTGAAATTCCACTGGGTTTATATTCTTCAACTGCTGAACTACTTTGCATCCTCCTCTTTGCGTATTTCTTCTCACTTGCCTTCATTCATGCTTTGAATTTTTGAGATGTTTGAAGGCTGATAAATGAGTTCGATCTTCATGGTTTAACATATTTCGATATTGAACTCAGTGTGAAACACGCAAAACAACCAAACAACCTCGCGGCATAAGTGATACTAAGAAGACTTGAACACTTCAATTGCGTATTGACATGATTGAGTGCGCAAAAAGCACTGAAACCTATATAAGTAGGGCTCCAGAAATAGCCTTTTGGGGACTAATCACCCATTGAAGCGTTGCTAGTCCCTTAGCAATGCAAAAATAATAAAGGCATGCATGCAGTGATTTTCAAAAAGCTTATGATTCAAAAAGGTGTATACAAATATAAACATTACCTTTAAACTGAAAAATTGACACGAGTGCTTCCCAGGCATGGAAAGGCAAAACCGTATAGAGAGAACAATTTTAGAATTGACATTAGTTTCCATGATTCTCAACTTGAATTTCCACCAAAGTCTAATGATTCTAATTATAACCAGATCGAGCCAATAAATTGGATAATTGTCCCCTCCCCCCAACCTAGCACTGACATGGCCTTAAGTTGTTGAACAACCTAGATGGGGATAGCTACGCTCGTTTCTTTATTGACTACATTGTAGTTGCTATGCTTAAAATCCGACTTCACCAAAGTCCGACAACGAGGGTCACGATGACTCCCAACCAATTAAGGTTTGAGGCATCAAGCCAAAAGGATCACGACCACAAACTCTACAGGCTTCTGGGACTCAGGAATGATTTCAAAAGTCAAGCTCGACAATTCGTTAAACTCTACCTATCCACCCATGCCTTGAACACTAAATCGGCTCCCAGCCAGTGGGCTTAGGGCATCGGGCTTCAAGGCTTCGCCATACACCCCAGGTGCGTGTTGTTCGGGTTTCAAGGCAAAGTGTCACGACTTTATTTTCTTTTTTCTTCTTTTCTTTTTCTCTTTTTTTTTTTTCTTTTAAGCTTTGGAAGACTACATTGGTCTTCAAATGTGAGTAACACAAACCTATCCTAGGTTGCCAACATGCCTAAGGCCGGCTATGCAAAGTGAAAGGAAGCAACTAATTTGACAGCCTATTGAAACAATCTGGCGTGCAGTGTGTGAATTAGCTTAAGGGAGAAATGTTCAAGTTGAGAATGCTAGAACTTCAACTGACCAAAAATTATTTCAAACATGGAATTTGCTCTAACATAAAGGTAACTTACAATGATTCAATTTTCCAACAAAAGGCAATTCAATTTTCCAACAAAAGGCAATTCAATTGTCCAATTAAAGCAATTCAATTGTTAAATTGAAGCAAATTCAATTGTTCGGTGAAGCAATTATTGTCAAATTGAAACCAAAAAACGATTACACATGGTGAGAGAACGAAAACATGATATGCAAAAGTACGTATATATATCTTGAATAACTTTTGATATAGCCAAAATGGCTAGTACATGAATACAAAGCTAAACATACAAAAGTATCACTTTACGCCTACTATAGGTAACACATAAATCTAATCCAAAATCAGTGAGCGTTGATAAAGTTTGGTAACTATACAAAAACATAAAAAGAAACTAACCACCTCATTCTTTGTGGTGGTGGGTGAGTCTAATAGCTATTCTTCTTTGCGATAACACATCAAAGATCTTCTTTGCTGTGGTGGGCTCCTCTCGAGCACGGAACACGAGAAGACCCGGGTGAGTCATAATCTGCTGCGACATGGAGTGACCCGAGCTGACCTCTGATCTGTCTTTGCTGAGTACTGTGAAACAAATAGCATCCATCACACCCGGCTATCTCTCGGTATGAGCGATACTCCGGCGAATGATGTGATGTATATGATGGGCCAGGAGTATCGGCTGCAGCTGTGGACGTAGCATGTGGATGAGGAGATGGAGAGGACATATGCGGAACTGGACTCCGCTCTACCTCGGGCTCAGGGGCATGACTATCATCTCTGTGGGAGTGCTCTGCCTCTGGAACTGGAACCTCCTCCTGGTCTCGCTGCTGGAGGAGAAAAGATACGGGCATGGTCATAACTCGCTCCAATGACAGAACCAGAGGGCATCGGATCCTCCTCTCTATCCGGGGCTCCTCCGGAAAACCTAAGTGCTCAAGGACCTGGCATAGTAGTCTCGGCATCAGCAGTGGTAGACTCTCGCTCAGACCGAGGCCTTAAAGATGGACCTTTTCTTGGCGAAATGCATCAAGGAGGTCATCACCCATTTCGGAGGACTAAGCCGATTATCCCTCGATGTCAGATAAGAGCCTCTGGATGGCCCCAGATCCCGGTATGCGTAGTCTTTGTAGCGGAAATATTTGGTCTCAATAGGTGATCAATCGGCGACATCGAGGAGGAGGCGCCTCTAAGGCTGCTTGGCCACAGCTGTGATGTCTCGGGCCAGTATACGAACCATCTCCCGCTGAGGTGGGTGGGCCCAAGCTCGGTAACCCTCTGAATTGGCCGGCGGTATACGCAGGCCTAAAGCTGCTGAAATATCTGCCGCTCTAAGTACTCCGGGGCGATCATCTATAGAGAACTGAAGCTCGAGTGGACCATCTGCTCCTTGAGATGTCATCGAGTGATAGAACTGCAGCACCACCCGGGGGTAATAATACTGCCTCGGGGTCATGAAGGCCAGTAGGGAATAGTCCTCAATCAACCTCATAGAATCCACCGAATCACGGGATCGGCCGCGTCTTGGGACATCGTAGTAAGACTCTGATGAAAGTCCCTCGAGTATGTCGACATTCCGGAATGGGTGCGGAGCAAACAATGGCCTCCTAAATCACAGACGGGCGACAAGCGAGGTGAAGATGTCGTCTCCATTCTTGATGTATTTGGCAGATGACTGAGGCCTAGATGGGGATGGCTTACCGGGCTGATGTGCGGGCAGCGCAGGTCGGGCCCTTCAGCTCTGGCCCGAGGTATAGGTGGGGCAGGGGTCCCATCCGAGTCGATGTCGTTCCAGATCCTGGCTCCTCGGGGACCCGGAGATGAGTGCTGGGCCGGGACTGGAGCTGGAACTGGGGCCTGCTCCTCTCGCTCGGGGGTGCTAAATCTGACCCGAGGCCGAAGGCGGGACCCACCTCTGGTACGAACCATAGCTATAGACTGAAAAGAAACTGGAATAAAGCTCGTGGTAGAGATGAAAACGAGAGTCTTGCGGGTGATCTAGGGCTCGTGGGTAGGAGACCGGGGCGGATGAGTCTTGCGAAGAGCGGCCGGCACTGCAGTGGCTCGGGGTTTGTGTGCGGTGCTTAGTACCGGGCACGGGTGTCGCTGAGTGGTGACCCCGGCTCGAGGCTGGGACAGCGACGGGCTGCGAAAACCCCGGGGCTCGTGCGCTCGAGGAGCTTCAGGCAAAGACTCGGTCGTGGGTAGCTAGTATAGCGGGGCAAGGCAAAGGCCCAGGCCAAAGGGCATGGAGCTCTTGAGCTGCCGGTGAAGCGATGGCGGCTCCTATGGAAGCGACGGCGGCAGTGACCAAGGGCTCGGTCGTGGTGCGCGTGCGGCTGGTGCGAATGGCAGTGGAGGCTCGGGTGACTCAGGGCTTCGCTATGGGAGGGAGAATATGAAGTGACCAAATGGCAAGCCCCCTCCCCTCTTTTTATAGGCCTGACGAGGTAGCCGAAGAGTCCACTTCCACCATTTTTCGCTATTATAGCGAATTTGGGCTTAGCCTGCATCATCATCTGCATTTCAAAATTTTTAGTTTAAATATTAATAATATAAGAAATAAAAATTATTATAATAAAAATTAATATATAATACTATAATTAAAATTTTATATAAAAGTATTATAATATAATCTACAAAGTTACTAAAAAAAAGCGCTAATTCAGAAACTTTCTAAAATAGCAAGGTGTGAAATTGACTAAACTAAAGCAAAAGCAAAAATTGTTGAGCTGCAATTTGGTTTGTGAAACACCAAAATCATCCAATTTTACCCAAATTGCTCAAGGAGAGACCAGGAAGATGATCTCCTCAACCGTGGTGGCTGAGTGACTCCATGGTGTTGGACTTCCCATTGGTGACGTGGTCCTCACTGATGGATTCTGAATTGATCAATTGCCTTACAGTGGGTGTTGATGGCAGTACCACAACACATGCTTCACCTGGGTTGGCTATATCTTGCAATTCTTGGTCATTCAGCTTCCCTGCATCCTGACACACTGAACATACTCCATCAGGCATTTGATTTTCAGTTTCTTCCAACTTGTGTTTGTTGTTCAAATGAAATATGTTCAACTCCAAGGTCATGTTACCAAATGTAAGTTGCATGACTCCATTTCGGCAATTGATAATTGCATTGGCAGTGGCCAGAAATGGTCTTCCAAGGATGATTGGTACATGATTGGGCTCATTCGCAATTGGCTCGGTGTCGAGCACTACAAAATCTACTGGGTAGTAGAATTTGTCTACGCTTCACAGACATCCTCAATTATTCCTTAGGAATCTTCACCGATCTATCGGCCAATGAAAGTGTGATGTTGGTCGGTTTAAGTTCACCCAAACCTAACTGCTTGTACCTGAGAATACGACGGTGAGTTCACGCGCTCTAAATCGAGCAATGACTTGTCTAACTGAATTCCCACAGTAACCGAGTGTAGGAGATCTGGATCCTTGTATTTGACAGGGTTCTTGCTTTGGATTATGGCACTGACTTGTTCAGTTAGAAATGCCTTCTTCTCAATGCCTAATCCCTTCTTGATTGTGCAAAGATCTTTCAAAAATTTTGCATAGGCAGGGACTTGTTTGATTATGTCCAAAAGAGGTATATTGACTTTTACCTGCCTTAGGACTTCTAGGATGCCTGCTTGTTGGGATGCCTTTTTCTTGCCTCTAAGTGCTTGGGGAAATGGAGGTGGCATGCTGTATTTCATTGAGTCTTCCTTCAGGAGAATATGCTCTGGCTCCGTTTCTTACCATTTCTGGTTTACTCCAGCAGGCTTGGGCATGGGCTGATCAACCTTTTCCACTCCTAAGGGTGATTATAGCCTTTACCTCATCCATTCCTGAATTGCTAGATGAACCTACCTCATGGACTCCTTTTGGATTTGGCAATGTTTGGGAAGGAAACCTTCCTCTCTCATGTACCTCCAGAATATTGTTGATCTTTGTGATTGAGTTCTGTAGGTTGTCAATTCTTTTGTTTAGATTGCTCTCAAGCCCGTCTATTCTCTTGTTCAGTGTGCTCTCTACAGTTTCAATCCTTTGTGCCAGTTGCATATTGATCCCCTTTTGTTCTTCCACAAAGTTACCCACCACCTTACTCAAATTTAGGATGGCTTGTTCTACAGGAGAAGAGGATGGTGGTTGTTGTGGTTGAAAGGTGGAATCAAATTGTTGTTTGGCACTACAGGTACATAGGCGGGGGGATTGGGTTTCGGGGAGAGAGGTTAGGGTGATTCCTCAATTGGAATTGTAGGTATTGCCATATTAGGTATTAGGTTGTGGTGGCTTGTATTAACTCTGACATTTTCTTGCTCTGTCATCAAATCCTTCATTGATGGAGCACTCGTATCATGTTCTTGGATTACCTATGGAGTTCAGGCGGTGAATGGGTTGGCTTTGTGCAGTGTTTTTCGATCCTTTGCATGCACTTCATGGAACATTTTTCCTTCAAGCTCCTCCACTTTCTAAGCTAAGGTTGAAATCTAGCTTTCCATTTCCATTTCCTCTGTCGTGCATATCACCACAGGGTTGGCTAAAGGTCCTCATTTCCATATCTTTGGGGTTTGGCTCATGACCCTTTGAGTTTCAGCCACATAGTTAAAATCCATGGCTTCATCGGGATGCTTACTCGAGAAAATCTCCCCACATGGTTTCCAATACGTGTTTTGTGGCGGGAGACATACCACCATAGAAGTGGTTTACCGACATCCATGTATCAAACCCGTGATATGAATGAGGCACTTGATGGTCTCCAGATCTATCCCGGCCCTTGGTAAAACCTTTCCTGTCTTGAAATTTGCAAAAGTGTATTGTCTCTTCAAATTGTTGGTCTTGAGCAGAATTTTTTAAAACTGCGCGCGGCTCATTGATTTGTATGGTTCTAGGCCTCGGTGAGTTAAGCGAATCTTGGCCTTGTCCTTTAAATTCGATGGAAATGCTTTCAGCTTAAGCAAATCCATATCAATCATACCTTCCTTAAATGTAATTTAAAACTTCCTCAAAATCCCTTATGTGAGTGTATGGATTTTCATTTTCATACCATGATATGTGGGAGTAAATTGCAGGATAAGAAGACTATTCTTTACATCTTGTGGGAGTGCACGATGCGGGAAGGGACACTAACTCTAGGAGATTGAATATGGTCCCTCATCAATCTATAGGCTGTTGGATTCATTCTGGGGTGCTGTGACTCTCTTTGTCCTGGAGTAGGGATCCATGTTTCTATGAAACAGTGTCTTGATCCTTTGTAATCTCTGGTTATTCCTAAGTAGTGCGCATCTGAAACTGTTACACAAAGGCGAGACCTGACAAACAGCACAAACAAGCTTGCAAAAAAGGTTAGGGTTAACTAAAATAAGCGACTATATGAAAAAAAAACAAAAGCAGTGCGATTCTTTGCAAAGTGATGAACAATTGCAGTTGGCAAGCTGGAATACAAAGAATAAAGGTCTTTGCACTTGTAATGGGGATTACAAAGTACACTTCAACTTATCAAGCGTGGTTTGCTGCATCCGACAGCGGTATCATTTTGATTAGTGCCACGGTAGGGTGATCGGGAATCAACAAAATTTATATCCCTAAGTTCCTCCCCTACTGCCCGTAGTCAAATACTACTTGATATAGTGGTCTAGGGTCGAGCCGCAGGGGATGGGTTTTCATCTATGAATGACTTGCATCGGTGTTGAAAATGGTGAGGCTTTTTATTTGGATTTTGGATTTTGTTTGTTTCAGCGATTAGGAATTGTTTGTGTCTTTGATTATTTGTAAGCGAAGTGAAGTGAAAGGTAACTTTGAATATTTAAGGTCACTAACTTGATAACATAGGGCAAAGCAAGTGTCCACCAAGTTTATCCTCGCATTATGACAAAGCAACCTATAGTCGAAGCCATACTTAGGATCTTTGTTTAACTAGCAAACCTAACCTAGAATCCACTCTATTTAGTCAACACCGTGGCATGCATCTACAGCCCCTTTTAGTTTGAAACCCTAACATTCAACATCATTTCAGTGGCTCGTAAAGGCCATCTAAAAAACCACAGTACATCTAGCAATAAGTATGCACTGTATCCTAAAGCATGGTAAGTATTGGCCAAATTAATAACATTAAATGGTATTGACCCTAGTTTGAGAAGATGGGGCCATAAATACGGTACTGTATCATTTAACACATGGGGACAACCTGGCGCCTAGCCAAGCTAGCTACCTTCCTCTTCAAAGAAAAGGGGCTTAGCCAAGCATCTCTTAGTTGTCATCCTCGAAGAAGGTGTTTGGCAGCAGAAAAATAAGGAAAGAAGAGAAGAGAGAAAAACCAAACTAAATGAAAACACGGAGATATTTACATAAAGTGAAATTTTGCCACAAGATTACTCTCCCAAGTTGCTTAGGGTTACAAAACTAAGGGGTTTATATAGACCACGATGTATGAGAAAATAAAGAAAGCTCAGCATTTTTAGGTAAAATAAGGGACAAAGTAATACACAAAATGAGGTCGGTTTGCATTATTCTGAAAAGGATGACAATACGGGAGATTTCGCTAGGCGGAAACCGATTTAAGCTAGGTAGAGATTTCGCTAGCTAGCAAAAATTTGCTAGGTAGCTAAATTGCACGAGATAGCGAAATCGAAATTCGCTAGGCATGGTAATTTTGCTAGCTAGTGAAATTTCGTAAACAACGAAATTTTTAGGCATGATAGTAGAAATCATGTAATTTCGCTGAGCAGTGGCTTCTGTGAAATTTTGAAACCCTAAGCGAAATTTCTCAATTCGCTAGGATTCTGCAATTTCGCTATGATTGCGAAATTTTCGCAATCACAGCGAAATTTTCGCAATCTTAGCGAAATTCCACAGGTTTATATTCTTCTTCTTTGCTACTTGCATCCTCTCTTGCATCATTTCTTCTCACTTTGCCTTCATTCCTTCGTTTTGAGATGTTTGAAGGTTGATAAATGAGTTCGATCTTCATGGTTCAACACATATTTCGATATTGAACTCTCAAGGTATGCAAAAACCTGCAAAACAACCAAAAATAACCTCTAAATGGCATAAGTGATACTAAGAAGACCTGAACACTTCAATTGACATTATTGACATGATTAGTGCGCAAAAAGCACTCAAAACCTATATAAAATAGGGTTCAAAATAGCACTTTTTGGGGACTAATCAACCTACAACTTGCTAAACTTCACCCATCCACCCGTGTAGTGAGTACTAAGTTGGTGGCTCCCAACCAATTGGATTAGGGCACTGGGCTTTAAAGGCTTTCGCCATATACCCCTTAGACCGTACTCGGGTTTCAAGGCAAAGCGTTGCAATTTTTCTTCTTTTTCTTTTTCTTTTCTTTTTTTTTCTTTTCTTTTCTTTTCTTTTGGAAGACACATTGGCCTTCTATTCATGGGGGTCCTTAACCTATTACAAATTCAGAAACTAGGGTGGGTTTACAATGTTTAGGAGGTAGGCGGTTCTTCAACATTGTTGAGCAGTGTGCATTGTGTGTGGTTAGGTAAGGTGGAAGAAAGGTCGAAACTGACAGAATTCAACTAATCATCCACTCGACTAAGGCATAGCATCAATCTACCATCAACATATTAGACAGTGTTTCAATTTTCCAACTTGCGGAGTTAGAGCGAAACCACAAAAAATATGGGTGTAATTTGAATTGAAAAACTAAGTTTGTATAGTATAACTTCAAAAAAGGAAAACTGTAAACCCTGAACATCACAAAATGAGCGCCGAAATAAAAACAAAAACATAAATCATAAAGCCACTTCCTTAAGCTAACTCTCCCCTTAACTTGAATGTCTCACTTTGTCATGATAGGGCTCAGTTGGAAAGTTAGAGAAGGAAGTAGCTGATGAGATGTGATATTTTTTGGATAGGAGTCTTCACAATCTTTCCATCGACACCTTATTCCTCCGTTTGGGCCCCGAATAAACAAGTTAGGGGAAGAAAGAGAGGAAAAAAGTGACCCGATTGGAGCATTTTTAAATTAAACCTTCATATAATTTCAAAATGTTCTTTACGGCTATATTTGGATTCTGCTCTCTAAGATTTTCAGCGGTACAAAAACACCTAAGGCGAGGTCGGATGAAAAGTTATAGAGCGAAACAAAATAGAGGTGATGCGGAGTTGTGAAAAATTCGCAGCACACTGAGTCTTCACATTGCGAAAATTTTTAGGTCACTGCAAAATTTTGTGGCCTAAAGCAACACGAGAAAAATTTAAGTAAAATTGCAGAAAATTGAAAAGTAAGCTAAAAACAAAGATTAACTAAAAATTAGAAAATCTAAGAAGAAAAAATTCAATGAAATCAAAATAAAATAAACTAAAATAAGGAAAGAGAAATGAAAACAAAGGTGGGGGGCGGGCCTCCCCCAGGCCGATTTTCAACCCTTTGGAGGCGTGGGGCGGTGGAGCTAAAAAATGCGGGTTAGGTTATCTAAATCCGAACCAACACCCGAGCTCCATCAACATGCCATGCAGTAATGCATTGCCATCTTCTTTGAGGTAGTGGCAAAAATATGAGCAGTGGCCACTAACTTCTTGAAGTTTTTCAGTATAGACAGTGATGGGGTGGCCTTTATGGTAGGTGTTTTGGGTGTGGATTGTCTTTTGCCAAGTATGGGCAGTTTATGAAATTTGGTCGTTAGAGAGCGGGGGTAAATTGTTCTCCTAGTGTTAACTGGCTGCTCCTCTCCTTGTCTTCCTTACCTTGTGAGGGGAGAGTTTCTTCTTTCTTCTCCGTAGACGAACACTTGACACAACTATATGAGGATTCAGATAACCCCTGCTGTTGACACTACTCCTCCATGGTGTCAGTCAAGCACCCTCCTTCTGGTGGACATTGCTGCTGATCAATGAGGTTTTCAATGGAGTCTTGCAGGTTGTCCCATTTATGCTCAAAGTCATTTTATTTATTTAATTTCTTGTTCAAGCGTCTTCCACCGTGTGATTCTACGATTGAATGGGCATTAATCCACCTTTTCTACGCCTGAAGTCATCCACTATGTCTTGGGTAAGGTGCAAAATGGCTTGTTCAAATGGAGGATTGACTGTGGTGAAAGCTGAGGTATTTGAGAGTTCAAGCATAAAATGGAGGTTCGGGAGGTGCATCTTGTGGAGGTCTTGGTTCCCATGAGGAATTTGTGATTCCCTACGACTATGGTTGTAAGTACTACCATATGGTGAACTCATCCATTAGTTTCTATAGTCCCTGTGGACCTATATTCATTTGGATTCCTCTCCAAAGGTTGCGACTTTGCCATGATGGTTCCTATAATCCCTCATAGACATGTATGCGTACGTGAGTAGCACAACATACGGATTTCTAATCCCACTTTGGAAATTCTAACGGTAAAAGCAGGCGAACACCAGCGACGAGAAGCAATCCTACCTAAAAGGTTAGGAACTGTGAACTGAAACTAAGATTAACATTAATATATACGGAGAAATTCACCAAGACTTGTGATGAGGATCTCAAGTGTTCATCAGGTCATCATTTGCACTTAGGCACCATCCGACCGCAGCGCCATTTGGTCGTGCCACGGTAGGTGTACCGGAAAAAGAACAATATTTGCCAACCTAGAATTCCTCCTCTTGCCGTGCAAAGTTACTGATATAAGCGGTTCTCGAGGTCAAGCTGGGGATGGGTTTTCTTTACACAAATGACTAACAGTGAGGTTCAATTTTGGTGAATTAAATTTAGATTTTTCAGGTTTGGTAAAAACAGGGGATTGGTTGGTTGTTCACAGGCTGAAAATAAAATAAGAAAATAATGTAAAATAGAACCCCTTGAAGTGTCGGGCCATTGGTTTAGGGTTTTAAGGCAACAAACATGTCCTCGGGTCTTTTTCCTCGCTTTGGGGAGCATGACATATAGTCATTTCCTAAACCGGATCTTCATTTAGCTTTAAAACCTAGACCCTAAGAGTTTTCCTTTTGAAAGATGGCATTTGATTAGGCATAAATGTCTAGCGGTGAAAACACATCTCAAAAAACAATTGCCACTACGATAACTAATAGGAACTGACTAAGCGGGCCTCGAGTGGATCTAATTGAAAGTATCCCTTTGAACCCAACTTGCGAATACACATTAGGAGAGCATGCCTAAGAGATTTTAACTTTGGGTGAGAAGCGGGAGCCTGAAATACCCTTAAATGCATACATGAAGAACATGAGGAACTTACTCGTTTACCTCAAGCAGATTTGCCAGTAGCCCTCTCTTCCAAGGAGGAAGAGTCCCAACCAACCATCCTACAGTTGTCATCCTCGAGGAGTGTTTATTAATAGAAAGGAGAAAAGGAAAAAAAAGCCAGAAAGTTGCTTGAAGCTGCTGCTTTGGTTCTCTATTCTTAGAATTGATTGATTGTTACAAACCTTGACTCTGTGCATATCTGACTCAAACGAAAAATTACAAAAAGCGAAGCCAGCTACTAAAGGTTAAAATAGGAAGAAACAAAAACAAGCGTGAAATCTGGGGAGAAACGGGGGGGCTTCTCTAGGATGAAACAGTCTTTGTGAATAGTCTTTGCGGGAACCAAATTCATAATCACTCCATTTTTCTTCTTTTTGCTCTTCTTTCCTCCAGGATCAATCTACCTAGCGATGAGTTTATTTCAATTCTTTATACTTGGATCGACTCAACAATTTGGCATAATTAGCTCGCCAAAAGCGCAAAATTTGCCACCAATGTTAATAGTAGAATAGTAGGGACCTTAATGTACCGTGGGTTAATTAGAATGATTAGTACACAAAGCACTCAAAACCTATAATAAATAGGGTTAAATAGCACTTTTTGGGCCTTGTCAACTCCCACCTCTTTGCTGACACCTACAATAGAAGCCAAAATTGTTAGAAACCTGATGACAAATGAGAGAAAGGTGCAAGGAGAAGAGCCTAGCTAAGCCGAATTCCGAAAATCCACAACTAAGCAATGCCACAATTCGCAAAAGAATGTACAGTGACACTTTGAGATCTTTGCGAAGCCACTCCCACTTAGGTAATCTTTTGAATTCAAGGGGGGTCAAGGAGGGGAATCTCCTCCTTCTGCTTTGAAGTGTTATCTTTGGATAGTTTAGCCTTTTACCATTGACCATGAACACCTTATTGTCTTTGGAGTTGAAGCTGGCAGGAAGTTTAGCCCAGTTATTTTAGATGGGCCTCCTTGATGGTGAATGGCGGAGTCCATCTTGACTTAAGCTTGCTTGGAAAAGATTGGAGCTTGGTCGTGAAAGCGACCTTGGTCTCGGCCTGGCGAAATTTTTCGAGCTGTGTAGTTGATCCTTCCACTTCTTGACTTATCTTTGCTTTGCATTCGAGTGGCATGTTCCTCGGTTCTTAGGCTCTTTAATATCAGAGACACTTTTGAGACCGGCTCACATCCATATCAGTTCATTCTTTGCGCACCATACCTTATACTTTCAATTCCCACGGGCGGGTGAGCATGCTGCCTATATAAGCTGAAGCTGAAATAAAGGGACATGCGAGAGAGAATGGTTTGTAGGGAGTGTTACGTATGCCCACAAGAGTCCAGCGCTTAAAAGGGTGATCAGCACTGATTAGAGTTCACCACTTTCATGATGTTATCTTGCAGTTTTCTGTTGGTAAATCAAACCCGATCTTAATTAAAGGATGTCTGATATGGGAAGCCCACCCATGTGACACCATATTTAGGTAGGAGACTCTCAAAAGGTTTGGGCGTAAATGTGGAACACTAAGTCATAATTATGGCCTTGGGATTCCCATGGGGACGATGTATTCTCTTGCCCCAGGAATTTGATACCCACATGTGCTGCTGACAACGAAGACACGACTTCAACCCATTTTGACACATAGTCGGCTCATTCAAAAAATATCAGATATATCTGTAAAGAAAGGAATGGTCAGCAAAATGATCTTGAACATTGAATAAATTGACTACAAAATTGGGCTCAAAGGCATCATATGTGATGAGAGATTTTCCCCAATCTTTGGCATTTGTCACATTCTCTTGCATGGTATGGGCATCCTTAAAAAGAGAGGAGCGATGGAATCTGATTGTAGCACCTTCTAGTAGTTTTACAGAGAGTAAAATGGCCTCCACAAGCATTCTCTTTTCATGGTGACGACATTAACTGACCCAACTGCGCTTTGGAACTACATCTACGATTGCTCTGTCGGCTAATGTTGTATAAGGGTTCTTCTGATAATGGAGTGAATTTTTGCAAGAAGAACTTCTTGTCTTGAGCTTTCAAATAACCCAGTGATATACACAACATCAGACAGGTGAGACTCAGCAGAGCATATAAGGTGTGCTTTCAATAAACGGGGACTCTTCGGGGCTACGTCATTAGGGTTGATTAGGAAGTCTATGAGTGTTGTCTTATCGTTAATCTCGATAGATGATCTGCGATAACATGTTCTCACATTTTCATCCTTGATCTACAGGTTTGAACTCGTAACATAAGGAGAGCTATTTGATTAGCCTAGCCTTAGCATTAGATTTGGTAGCGATGCTTCAAGGTGAGTGATGCGGCTAGATATGTGTAGTTATATATCAGACCCAACCAAGTAGCTGAACTTATCCTAGGTATGGGCAGCTTCCCCGAGCGGCTCCTTTTCTGTGGTAGTGTAAGTCCTCTGTGCTTTGTCCAATGTCTTGCTTGCATAGTAGACCACATAAGGCTTTCCTCATTCCCTTTGCGAAGGCTTTGTGCAGTGAGATATCGCTTTGCATCATACATCACCTCGAAGGTAATTTTGATTAGGGCCTATTACATTGGTGCGATGGTTAAATAGGTTTTAAGTTCCTCAAAGCTCCTTTGGCGAGTCTTTTCCACAGTGAAGTTGACATCTTTTTCGATGATGCGCCAAAGAGCTTGGCAATTTTTGAGAAGTCCATGATGAACCTCCTATAAGCACATGCCTAAATTGCCTCACTAGTGCATTTGTGGGAGAGAGCGGAGTTTGGAAATCTATGTCAATTTTGCCTTAATCAACCGATTCCTTTTACAGAAAATAATGCTTAAAGCACAATTCCTGGTTGACCATAAAATGGCATTTTGATTCAATACCAAGTTTTTCTCCCTACATGAAGAAGGGACAGAACTCTAAGTTGACCCCGGACATTCTTCAAATCTCGGCTACATAGGCTTGTAATATCATCCATAAACCTCCATGTCTACGCTCTACTAAATCACTTATAAATACTAAGCATGCATTCTTTTAGAGGGAATGTGAGAAATTACCACATACAAAGGAGCATCCTTTGTAAACATATGTGCCAAATGGGCATGTCACGGGTAGAATCTTGTAAGTCTGAGCCCGCATTAATTAAATATCATGAATAACCATCAGACGGTATTAAGAGGGTTCTGAAAATCCTTTCGGCGATCCGTGAAGAGTAGAGGAGTGATCCTTCCTTGTCACCTCATTTAGTCTTCGATAATCAATACATACCCTCAAGCTTGCTAGTAAAGGCGGGAGTGAGCATTCCTCCACTATTAAGCATAGTGGTTACCCTAATTTAAGCGACTTACCTGACTGGGTTGGACTCACCCAGTGTTATCTTATATAGGGTAAATAATCTCAAAGCACATGACTTTAGGACTTATGCTCGAACCACTTCTGCATATGAGGTTAGTCTTCTCTTGTGGGTGCCTTACGACTTTGCCTCCTTCTCCAAGTAGATCTGCTGATGGGTGCCATTGCTGAGTACTATACCCTTAAGATCGGTGATCTCCACCTATGCTTTACTTATTCTCCACAGGGATGTCCCGGCCAATTATCTTCATGTGAAGTATTAAGCAGGGAGGAAATGACAACTCGGTACTGCTCTTGTTCTTCCAGATATGCATATTTTAATTCCATAGGCAAAGGTTTAAGGTCCCTTTTTTTAGGTTCACTGGTTCCTTCCTCAATCATCAAGGCAAAATTTCTTGCTTTTTAGCGTGTACATACGAGCATTCATGTCTTGGGCTTCCTCGCTGCGAGACCACTCGACTAGTTCCTGGAATTAACATCTTGCATTTCTTCTTTGGTCATTCTTCCGAGTTCGTCAGTGTCTGAGAATTTCTTCTAGGCCATCTTCCACCCCTAGTTTATGTGCTTTTTACAAATGGAAGATCTTTAATTATAAGTCATATTTGGAATATAATTTATAACCCCATTTAATGATTCATATGCATTTGATGGCTGGAATAGGTCTTCTGGATGTAGAAGCCCGCGCTAGTTATTTTTCTGTTGTGGCTGGTTCTATATCTGTAATACGACAAAATCTACTAGATAGTAAATTTGTCCACTTGTATGTCGGTGAACCATCTCCACTATCCTTTGGTATCTTTATGGATCTATGCAAGAGACAATGTGATGGAAGTGGGCTTTAATTACTCTGACAGTGCGTACATCGAATAGGAAGCGGGTTTACAACACCAGTGCAGCGGTGCTTTTCTACACAAGTGCCCTGTGTGCTTAGAGATGGTGAGACTGACCCGGATCTCTTTATACTTCCTTTGATCTTGTCACAGGTAATGCTTAACGACTGCGATCAGGGAAGTATGTATCAACATTTAGCCTCTCTTCGTATTTTGGTCACTTACAGATTGTATGTGGGGACTTGTTGATCATATCCAAGCGAGGGATGTGACACTTCTTCTTGGCACTTCTAATATTTCAACTTTGGTTGTTAGCCTTTTGCTTAGCTTTTGAGTGCTTGCGGAAAAAGATGGGGTGTCTTTATTTTTCAACTGCGGAGTCTCACTGGGTCACCACCTCTTCTGGTTCAACCTCTTTAGCTTCCTGGCCTTCTTCTGCTCCTTTAGGTACTGGCTGTTTGAGCTCTTTACCACTTCTCAATGTGATAATTGCCTTGACCTCATCCATCTTAGGATTTAGCTCACTAGAAGAGCTCACTTCATGCACTCCCCTGGGATTGGGTTGTGTCTGGGAGGGAAATTTCCCTTTCTCCTGCACCTGTTGCTCGTTAGTTAACCTCGAGATTGAATACTATAGGTTGTCATATTTTTGGGAAATCTCAGCCTGTAAACTGTCATGTTTTTGGGAAATTTCTGAATGCAGGTTGTTCATTTTCTTGTTAAGTGTGCTTTCCACTGTGTCAATTTTCTGATTAGCCTGGGCATTCACTACCTTCTGGTCCTCCACAAATTTGCCCACCACCTTGCTCAAGTTCATAGTGGCCTGTTCAACTAGAGATGAGGATGGTGATGGCTGAGGTTGGGATGAGGATCCTTGTTGTTGTTATGCAGCAGGAGGCACATATGGAGGAGGTTTTAGGCTCTCCGAAGAAGGAAGTTAGGATGGTTCCTCCGAGTTAAGGGTTATAGATATTTCCATATGGGGTATTGGTTGGTGGCTTGTCTTGGCACAAACATTAGGCGTGCTCGACCATCTATATACGCCGTCTATTTCGGTATCATAGAAATTATTCCCAAGCGTAGGAACTAAGGTTATCAAGCATTGTATCTTTGTGGAAGTCCACGAGGTCATCTCATGAGGAGTGGTATTCTAGAGAGTGATCACTTAAGGGTTGTTCTCAAAAAAATTGTATATTTAAAAGGCCGTTGTTATGGGGTTGTGGTCGGTTGATTCTGAGTAATTGATTAAATTGACTATTTTAAAACAAGAAGATGATTGATGGGGTTCTTAAGTTTCCACTCACTATTGATCTAGTAATTCCCACCTCTTTTTTCCGGTCTCATCCCAGGAACATTGATGAATGAACCGCCCCGATGGAGGATTTTACATTAAAAACTCTTTTGAGATGAAAACAATAGATGATGGTAAACACCCATTCAACAATTTACTCAGACTCATGGCTTGTTTGTAATCAACTTCAGCGTGCTGAGATTATCTAGTTACGTTGTCAGAAGATGCCAACTAGGTTTCTCAAATTACCACAAGTGCCCAACATCATACGATCTGGATTGGTATAAGAGGAATTGAGTTATTACCTTGATCAAGGTGAGTTTCCACACGTTAGAACCCCATCATAAAGTTTAAGAACTTCATTGAAATTATAAAGCGAATCTGTATTTGATGAGAAACTATTCATAAGAAAGCTTGAGAAAATCACGCTTCAATTGCAAAATCAAAGAAACAAAACACATAATCTTTTGAAAGAAAGTTGAGTTGTGAATCTAATGAAAGATTACATGAACTTGAAATCGAATCTGCGAGAAAGTGAAGTCTTCAACCACTGCTCTATGAACCACAGCAAGAAGCTGCAGCTTCCTTACAGTGAAAATAAAACCACAGAAATCCAAAGGCGCCTTACTCCCCTTTCCTTTGGCTTTTATACCTTTTTCATTGTGATCTCGAATTGGTGGTCAAAGAATGAATGTACCTTGCATTGGAATGGAAATCTCTGCTCAATTCCATAAATATTACATATCGGTACGGTCAGGTTAGTGTGAATGGGTACCACTTTGCTTGGTGCTTTTACGTTTTGGGGGATGCAGTCTTTGGAGTGAGAGTGGTCTGGGTTCGCCTCTAATATGTTGATTCTGGCAGGAATGCAGGTACCTTTGCCTCACGCACTTGTTCCCTAGCATCGTTGCACTTCCTAAAACTTCACCACAACAGCTGCCATCATCCTCAATGATCCATATTCGCTCCCTGGACCCACAGAACACTTGCCTGTTCTCACTGAAACGAAAAACACGCACAAATCGAAGCTGCGAGCCGTCAAAGAGTACTATTCTTATCTGAAATGTGAGCAAAGTATGACCTTAAGGTACTAAATTCCGATATAATTGTTGCTCTCTTTTGTGTATTCAACACCCAAGCTTGCATCTTGCTAGTCAGGGCAATATTTGAGCCCAGGTGACACCTACTAAATATGATTTCCAACAGCATGCGCTAGGTGCGATTCACTTTCTGAAGTTTCTGTGAGAGTGAAAAGTAGGCAAAATACTTCAACCTAATAAAGTATGTAAGCTATCGACTCGGTCTTTTTGTCGGTCTCGAGCAATGAACATAACAACAAACTATTCTGAAAACGAGACATTCATATAGGGACCGGGAATTGAGAAAGAAGAGATGCCATGAAAACATAAGCGAAATGACGATATTATAGACGCAACAGTTTAACATTACCAACGACTACTATGCATAAAATTCGGAGAACATTCGCAAAATTTAAGAAATAAAAAAGGTCTCTTTCCGAAGCTTATAAAATGTAGGCTACATAAATGAAGTATATGAACAAAATGGGTGTTGGCATGACGTGTATTGAGTCTCTGCAATTACCCGACACCACCCTAACAGCCTATTATGCTACTACTCAGTGCTCCTCCATGCCCGCTTCGAGAGAATCGTGCCATCAAACCTGGTCGTCGACTCCTCGAGACTCCCCTTCAGTGGGGAGGGGGCATCTTTTCTTTGCGAGGTTCTCCTCGTAAATGTGGCTATTTCGAGCCTAGAGGCTGTGATCCGATTGTTTACCTTCCTCAATATGCATTTAAACCACCCCTTGATCCGCCGCTCCATTATTTTCAGAGGGGATGTGCTCATAGACCCTTGGCTGAGGGGTGACTAGAAAAGCTCCGAGAGCTCGCAGCCTCCCAGGATCAAGGCGAGGTCTCATGGATGCGGCTCGGCTCTTAGCCTCTTGTTTGGCTTGTAATGGCCCCAACCCGGAAGAGTCTCTTTTCTCTAACACTCCTCGTCCATGGCTTCCCTGAGATTTGCTAACTAGAGATGGATATGGGATATGCTGTTTTCGATTAGGATGCAGAAAATCTCATGCTGCGCAGCTAAGTATAATCATGACTTCAGAAATCATCACCCTCACCTCATGAGTTCTTGTATAATTTCTCATTACCGCTTTTGGTCAGATCATATCATGAATAATTTTGTTCATCAACGTATTCAGGCTTTAGCCAAGAACAAACTCCTTGCATAAACCTCTCATGGCAAATTTGGATGGGTGCACATGGCATCGACAAACAATGGGCATGCAGAATGATATCAGCCCCTAAAAGTAGGGTTGGTCATGGGCGGCGGTGGACTATCTTTACCAATGAGTGAGCTATCGAATCAGAGTGATCTTTCTTGTTTTACCTATCCGATTGGTCTCTAACAAGTGTATCCATAGGTTGATTTTCTCAATTTGTGTAAATTATTCTAAGGCTCAAAGGTGGTACGGATTACCCTTATTACTTCAACCTGAAACAAGCATAAGTGCGCTCTTGGATAACCTTTTGTGATTACGGTGAAACTAAGAATGTATCCACTTTGCTTTAGCTGCAATGAAAACCCGCTTCTGTCGATTAGACCCACTTTCTGATACGAATCAAAAGCCTCGCGAACATGGCTTTGATCTCCCTCATCTTCGCTCTCAGATGCCTCCTCGCTCGAAAGCGGAAATCCTACCCCCTTTCCACTTGCCCTTCTTTGCTCTAGTGCGAGGTGTGGTTCCTTTCTTCCACCGACCAGCTCCATAGAGAATTTAGGCGCTTTATACTCGGTGTTCTTGATCTTGCCATAGATATGGCAAGAATAGAAAAAAACTCTCATCATGAACGGCTGACTGTCATGACATCTGGTAAGCCTCTCCGTAAGACTCATCCCGGGTGGCCAGGTGCGGTCAGAATGAAAATCTTCCTCCCCTGCTTGGTAGAAGCCACAATCCACGAAGACGAAACACGCCAATCGAACCATGACCCAGTACACTGAGCCCAGTAAATCATAGTAAAAAAAGAAATATACTTTAAAATGGGGCCTTTTACCACGTCTTTGAGTTCAAGCGGGAGAATCAGAATCAACGATGAAAACAACGTGACTTACATGATCTCGGGTTTGCTCGTGTGAGGAGAGGGAGTGAGGTAAAGTTTTGCTCATCAGAAGTACAGTATAATCAGAGATGAAAGAGGTGCAAAGGGTTAAAACCTAATTTGCACTAATCGCTTGGGCTGGGTGCAGTTTTATATGAGTGCGGTCCCAGGTGCCAATCTCCTTACCCACAGTGGGTCTGAGTCTGGGGTGGGAGTCAGTCTGGGTCCTAGGGTGTCAGTCCACAGAGTCTTTGAGTGAAGTGAGTCAAGTCTAGCTATCCCATTTTTTTATTTTATTTTATGTTGTAAATTTGGAGCAGTGGTCTTAGATATATAAATATACCGCTTTTCGAATACCCTCCGTCTCGGATTCCCTTTGAATGCTCATTCCTCTCCACTGTTCATACATCAAGCGATTGTGTTAAGCGAGCTAACAATTGTATGTCCCTCTCTGCCCTTGCCTCCTGCTGGGGTCCTTGTATTTCATGGAGTCATGGTTCCTAGGATTCGACTAAATTGGCAACTCGAGGCTCAAAATGGGTGCAAGGGGTAAGTCAAAATGATTTCACCAAATGTAACACATAAATAATGGCCTCAAATCACTTTCCAGTTATGCATGGTGTTCCTCAGAGAATATGATGCATGTAGTTAACATGGAATGCCAAAATAATGCACAGGTGGAAGCAATAGCAGGCAAAACAAGGGTTTGAACAGGAAGTCTGTGGTTTGTGTAGTGAATTAGAACATAATTCGAGGTGATAAGGTCCACAATATGAACATAAAGATTTTGTGCATGCTTGTTATTGTGTAAATGCATTGAGATTATGTGGAATGTGTATAAGAAGTCATGTGGCTATAGACATCACAGGTCAAGTACTATACCAGGAACCGCAAATTAGAAAAAAAAGAAATTTAGCTTCCACCACCACTGCTTTGAAACCTTACCATATACGCACTCAGATTTGGTTCCAACCGGTGTGTGCCCGCCCCGGTAGAGAAGAAGCATTGTCCCCGATGCACACAAGGTCACCCTACTGCAATGGAGGTTCTTGGAAACAATTAAGCAGAGGCGATTAAGGTGGACCCTTAGGCGAATATTTTTTAATTTTAATTTAAAAAAATAAAATTGAATAAAAACGACGAAATAAAGCGAAAGAAATGCAAGAAAGAAAACAAAAACTATATACAACAAGATAGGAAAGGGATTACTCTGAAGGAGCATCCTGGTAGAGTGGATCTACCAGTTCCACACTACTCTCCTGATGATCAAAGTGCTCGAGAAATGGCTTTAGGCGTTGGCCATTGACTTTAAAGGATTTCCATTTTTCGGATTTTCAATCTCCACTGCACCATATGGGTAAGCGGCCTTGACGAACAGTCCGGTCCAGGAGCGGAGTTTTCACGGAAACATGCCCAACTAAGAGCATGCAGCCCGGTACCTTTAGTTAGGTTAAAGTTTTCAGCCTTGATAATTCTTATCATGGAACAACTTGAGACTCTCTTTGTAAATCCGGGGGCTCTCATATTACTCACACCGCAATTCATCAAGCTCATTAATCTGCAACAGTCGCTGTTTACCTACCTGATCCAAATTAAAATTAAAGGTTTTAATAGCCTAATATGCCCTGTGCTCCATTTCTCTTGTGGATAATGAGCCTTTCCATAAACAAGCCTATGAGGAGACATACCAGAATAGTTTTAAAGTAGTACGGTAAGCCCAGAGCATCGGTAAAGTCGAGTGACCAATCTTTGCGATTTGGGACGCGGATTTTCCAAATGTGTTTGATCTCCCTATTAAGCTAAGTGGCTTGACCATTGGTTTGTGGAGTGTATGCCATTGAAACTTTATGGGTGACTCATACTTTTCAAAAATTCTCAAAGATCGATTACAAAAATGGAGCCCACCATCACTAATGATTGCATGAGGCACTCCAAAGCGAGAAAAAATGTGTTCTTTTATAAATTTCAAAACAACCTTGT
The DNA here is from genome assembly GCA_016808115.1 of Tetrastigma voinierianum. Taxonomy (NCBI): domain Eukaryota; kingdom Viridiplantae; phylum Streptophyta; class Magnoliopsida; order Vitales; family Vitaceae; genus Tetrastigma; species Tetrastigma voinierianum. The sequence goes on along the minus strand of JAEQBH010003655.1, from coordinate 28,323 downwards.
GGTCATTAGTTCTCGTTGGAATGGCCTCCACCCACTTCGACACATAGTCAACAGACAACAAAATGTAAAGGTACCCACAAGAAGGGGGAAAAGGCCCCATGAAGTCTATACCCCAATAGTCAAAGATCTCAATGATTAAAATCGGGGTAAGAGGCATCATGTTCCTTCTTGTGACCCCTCCTAATTGTTGGAACCGAGCACAAGTTTTGCAAAATTCAAAGCATTCCCAAAAGTGTGGAGCGATAAAAACCTGACTTGCAAAATTTTATCTGTTTTCCTTGCGGAAATGCCCTCACGAGCTTGGATAGCGAAGGTGGAGTAATTGAAATCTTATTGGTACACCTTCTCGTCAATTGATGCAGGCCGATGGTATTTAAACAAAATGGATGCATTAAAATAATATTTGCAATATCACCAAAATTTCCTCTTTTGTTGAGGTCTATTAGAAGTGGGTGTGATCTTGGATAATTTACAATGTCATACCATGGGCGTGAACAGGGAAAAAGTTGCTCATCGGAAAACTATCGCCTATGGGTGGTAGGAGACATGGTTGGAACTAGCAGGGATAAGTGGTCGGCTGCATTCTAGCTCCACTTTATCGCAATGGTCGGGTGAAATTCTTGGCACGATGGGATCCACCTAATTCGGCCAGGGCTTAGTATCACCTTAAAGAAGCGGTGCCAGTGACTGGCGTGATGCGTGAAAATGGTTACGCCGGATTCTCGATGTGACCCTGGGTATTATGCATGAAAATGATGCGCCAAAAACTCTTTTCGAAGTAGTTGTGTAGTTTGCTTGAGCGGAATCTAGAGTCTTGTTGGCATAGTAGATCGTAAAAGCCTTTTTATCTTCCCTTTGTCCTAAAACAACCCCTATAACATAATTACTAGCGTCACACATGATCTCAAACGAAAGGTTCCAATTGGAATTTTCGCATGATGGGAGGAGACACTAACATAGTTTGAGTTTATCAAGGCGGCCTGCATGAAACTACAATGACTCAATAAAAGGAACATCCTTGGCGTCGCGCAAAGGGCGGGCATAGCCTTTGAAATCTTTATGAATCTCGAATCAGGCGGCTTATCAGAATATTGCCCTGTCTACAACACATGAGTAGGTGAGTTGGAGATCAACTAAAAACACAGCCTTATCCACTGGACCATTTTTTGATACTATGTGACCTAAGACAATCCTTGTGTCACCATGGTGACACTTTCTGGAATTAACACGAGGTTCTTCTCTTGACATCTCTCAAAACCTTAAGTAGATTCTCGAGCATCCCTCATGAGTCACAGCGAAATCATCCATGAAAATTTCAAATGATTTCTATCATACCTCACCAAAAATCCATCACCTACTTAGAAGGTTCTGGTGCATTACATAATCAGGCAATTTCCTAAGGAAAAAGTGCAGGACGGTGAATGTAATTTTCTCTTGTCTTCAAGCTATCTCAAACTGATTGTACATTGGTACCATCAGAAAGCGATAAAATTCATGCCACAGACTCTCTGGCTGTTGATCGACAAAGGTAAAGTGATCCTTCCTAGTGGCATTAAGTTTCCTATAGTCTATGCAAACCCTCAATAGGGTGCACGATAGAATTAGCTCATTATTTTCATGTGCTACACACGGTGACTCAGTTGTCACACCAGATTCCGGTCAGGTAGATTAGCGAATCGATGGGTTTCGGGTCTTGGCTCATATCTTGGGACTCTTTATTATTATTTTTTTTTTGAGCTTAACACCACACTTGTTTGAAACAATTTTTGTAATAACCAAAATCATTTACATATACAAAGAACTACAGAATTGGTGTCCATCAAAATCTATACACATATACTATGATCCAAATTTACTTATACAAACACTTATACATATACATATTTAATACGAATCATCGAGAGATCGCGAATAGTCTGGGTGAGCACCTATCTACGAATGTTCAGTCACTAGCCCGATGGAATGTCCTGTCTGCCTGTCTCCTCTTGTAGTACCTACACGGATTGAACACGAGTCTTAAGCTTTACGCTTAGTGGGAACATATGAAACGATAGCGACCCGATATGATAATCGGCGTACAATCTTTTTACATTTACTTTTCCTTATGCATATAACGAAGCCTATTCTTATGTGACTTCTAACTCATCTCATATTATACATGTAGATTTTATCCTTTTCAGATTTCATATAATTATCTTATTCGTATTACTTCCATGTGTCATGTCATTCTGATTTCACTTCATACTCTTCTACATGTATGACGTAGCCGGATCATAAATCAAACAACTTATACATATCTGATAGCGGATCGGAACATATCAAAGTCATATCAAATGCATACAAGATCCAAATTAGGCGATACGGCAATTCATTTAGTTGCTCGTTTATTTTAAATTTTCATTTTCAAAGTGTCGACCGAATTCCCAGACTTGACAGGTGGTGGATCAATAGGAGCGTTTACTCAGGCATTTTCAATTATCTTCTCAAAACATTTTGTTTTGTGTTATTAAATTCGTTTTCAAAATTAATACGACCGAATCCCAGGCTGCCAGCCCGATTGGTGGATCCAAGGCCAGGCCGGTTTACTCGACGTTTTGATTATCATCTCGAAACATTTGCTTAGTTTTATTAAATTTTCATTTTCAAAAGTGTCGCGGCCGAATCCACAGGCTCGGCCGAAGGCGGATCCAGGGCCCGGGCGGTTTCTCAGGCATTCAATTATCTTCTCAAAACATTTTGTTGATTTATTCCATTATAGTAGTCTTTTTAATTACGTGGAAACATTTCATTTTGGGCAAGCCAGTATTATTACAATTATCAAAATGCATTTACAATTAATGCCTTTATATCCACATAAACTCATGCTATTCATTTTCACATGCTTTCATTTTACACATCATTTATCATATCACAACATGCATTTTCAATGCAATAATTCAATTCACAATTCAATTTATGAGATTTAAGCATATATATAAAATCCATTTACACTCGTCAATGTTGGTTATTTCACTTTGACTATTCAATTCACATTTTTGTGGTTAGTTAAATGAATCCCGCCCTTATTATCATTCGGTGTGTACTGCATTTTACAATTCGGTCTCCCCATCATGACGGATGCTGTTTGGTGCATCCGGGCACGTGTGAGCTATCACTTATTGGTCTCCACGTCATGGCCAGATGTTGTTTGGTGCATCCGACACGTGGTATTACTGACCGGTTTGATCTCATCATGGCGGATCTTTATTTGGTGCATCAGGCACGTGTATTACGTGGTTCAATCTCCCATCATGACGGATGCCGTTTGGTACATCCCGACACGTGGTATCAATATTCGGTCTCCCATCATAACGGATGTTGTTTGGTGTATCCCGACACGTGGTATTACTTATTCTGTTCAATCTCCCATCATGACGGATGCCGTATGATACATCCCGACACGTGGTATCAATATTCGGTTCAATCTCCCATCATGACGGATGCCGTTTGGTACATCCCGACATGTGATATCAATTATTAGTTCAATCTCCATCGCGGCGGATGTCGTTTGGTACATCCGGAACGCGTGGTATCGTTGTGGTTCAATCTCCCATCATGACGGATGCCGTTTGGTACATCCCGACACGTGGTATCAATTATTCGGTTCAATCTCCCATCATGACGGATGCCGTTTGGTACATCCCGACACGTGGTATCAATTATTCGGTTCAATCTCCCATCATGACGGATGCCGTTTGGTACATCCCGACGTGGTATTACTTATTCGGTTCCAATCTCCCATCATAGCGGATCACGGATTTGGTACATCCCGACACATGGTATCAATTATTGGTTCAATCTCCCATCGCAGCGGTCTTAGTTTGGTACATCGACGCGTGGTATCAATTATTGGTTCAATCTCCATCGCAGCGGATGTCGTTTGGTACATCCCGACACATAGTATCACTTATTCGATTCAATCTCCCATCATGGCGGATCTTAGTTTGAATTTTATCCCAGGCACGTGGTATCAATTATTCGGTTCAATCTCCCATTATGACGAATGTCGTTTGGTACATCCCGACACGTGGTATCAATTATTCGGTTCAATCTCCCATTATGACGAATGTCGTTTGGTACATCCCGACACGTGGTATCAATTATTCGGTCTTCCATCATGACGGATGTTGTTTGGTGCATCTCGACACTTGGTATCAATTAAATGCCATACGCCATCAAGACGGATGTCAATTGGTGAATCCCGCCAAGTGGGACATTTCTTCAATGCCGTACGCATCGCCAGCGGATCTGCGTTGGTGCATCGCGAAGTGGGACATTGGATGATTTCGGGGTGCGCCATTGTGGATCGCCGATTAATTCATCCCGTGGTAGTTCATTCTTCATATCATTCGATTCACATTTGACCAGTTAGTTTAATGAATCCAGTCTTTATTATTGCGTTCATTAGGTTTTTGAATATCACATTTCGATTTCATGATAGCTCGTATTCACATTTATGGCCAGTTAGTTTGATGAATCCGCTTCCTTATTATCATTCACATTCATTCGGTTTTCAAATATCACATTTCATTCCATATTCACTTTCGCATTTATCTTTTCAAAGATATGCTCCAATCACATACTCATTCAGCCTTGATCATTTTATATATATACTCATTCGTATACTCATTCACGTATACTCATTCACATACTCATTCATATACTTATTCACGTATACTCATTCATGTATACTCATCCATATGCTCATTTACGTATACTCATTCATGTATACTTATTCATATATTCATTCACGTATACTCATTCATGTATACTTATTCATATATTCTTGTCCCTCAATGAATCTATTTTACTTAGAAATTGGAATCAATCCAATCGGATCATCCAAAATAAAGTTATAGCATTTTCATGCCAACTAGTCAATTTACCGATTACATTAGGGACAGTTTGCATTACTCATTTTTCCGGGATTCTAACTTCATGTTTGACACTGTATCTTTGTACTCTTTTAAAGCTAAGGTTCTAAGGGTTCTATTCCAACTGGAATCCTTGATTCGAACAGAAACTCGATTCACGTCCTAGACACCGGGTACTCTATGTCAGTGATTGAGCGACTTGAACAGCCCCCACTTTGAGTGAGTTTTTGGGCCACCTAGAATCAGAATTTGACGATTTCTATTTCTTTATGTTTGATTCTCCTTGAAGTCTATTTTAATTGGCCACTTGAATCACTCATATCGAATAAGAAATGAGGAAGTTATGACTAAAATCCCAATGGTCGAGTGGGAAGCGAGCAGTGTACGGGTACACCCCTAACGTGTACCGGTACACATTTGGTTGCAGAGGGGTGTCTGGAATTTTACATTCAAGGTGTGGGTACATATCCAAAATGCCAGAATGTGTGTTTTTCACCCATTTTTCCATATTTTGATGCACAATCAACTCTTCACTTCAAACACACATCAAAACCATTCCATATATCTCTTGTAAACTCTTTTCTACTCAATTCCTCTTTCATTACTTATCTTATTTCAAAAATCCATCATGAATTACTCTCAAACCCACTCTAATATGGGTTATGACCCATCCTACCTGACAATCATAAAGTTTAATTAGGGTTTTGTTCTAAACCACAACTCATTTGAATTTACAATTTAACCATGAATCCAATCTAAAATGAAGGATTCTATAACCATCTTGTGCCATATGGGGTTTTACCCACCTTAATTTCCAAAATTTTTGGGTTAAGATGAAACCCTAGCAAAACCCTAGGTTTGGGTAAGATAATAATCATCTGAAAACCAAAATCCATTGCTCGGAACTTGTGGTTCCATACCTTTTGATCTTGCTTGAACTTCCCTTCTGCTGACACTGCCTGCTTCCCTCTTCTTTCTTCTTCTCTCTTTTCCTCTTCCCTCTTCTTCTCCACGGTTTGGTCCCTCTCGAATGAGACGATTTTGGTCTTAAATCCATGTTTTGTTAGGCCATGTTTTGGCTTCCTTTGCATTTCAATATTTTCTCATTTTCCAGCCTTTTATTCTCTCATATTCTCAATTTAACTTATGAAATTTCTATTTTTGCGTCAATCTATTCTTTATTATTTCAATTGACTTATTCAAGTTTATACTTTGGCATCCTCTTTTCATCTTATGACATAAGTCCCTCAAGTGGTAGACTAATTTACCCTTGGCTTTGTGTGAATTACGGGTCTCTAATTTTATTTCCGAAAAATTCATTTAGCTTATAATATACCTAATGAAGTCAAGCGCTAGGAATTTATATTTCGAATATTCTGAATTTCTTGGACCTTTACGGAGTTGGGGTGACCACTTGCTATGCGCAGCCAAGATAAATAACACCTCGTCAAGAGTTTTAAAACTTCTTTCTTTATTGGGTTTTTAGTCGTCCTGCGTAGTTTGTCTAGGGTTTAACATCCTCTTCCCGAGTGAATCCCTATGTGTGCGGATCGAGGGGCTAATTCCACTTGTATCTGCGGTGTCCATCCTAGGGCAGTTCTATGGGTTCTCAATATCTCCAAAAGTTTATTTTCTTGGTCCAACTCTAAGGAGGAAGATATGATTATCGGAAAAGTTTCTTCTACCCCTAAGAATGCATATTTGAGGTGTGATGGTAAAGGTTTCAACTCAAGCTTAGGTGGTCTCTCTTTCGAAGGTAATGCCCTGTCCTCGATTAGTGGCAATGGTTCAAATTTAGGTGCCCACCTCATTATGTTCAATTATTGAGTGTAGAAATTCCGACTCAGATGAGGTCACCTCCTCATCCCAACTTGGGCTTACTAGATAAGACATGGGGGATCGCCATTATGAGACATTATCTAAGTATTTACACTTTTAGTAGGAATGAACCGTATTTACCTCGCCAAACATTCTCCTCATCTCCACGTTCCACACATTAACATTAAAGATATTCAAATTAACGGTCATGTTACCGAATGATAATTGTCATTAATCCTCCCCCTACAGTGTATGATGGCATTAGCAATGCGAGATAGTGCACGAGAATCCTTTGAGGGCGAGTTCCTTGGTTCACCACGGGTTGAGTGTCGAAGCAAATGAAATCCTTAGGAAAATAAAACTTATCCCACTTGTACCAATACATCCTTCACTATCCACTCTGCATCTTCACACTACGGTCGGCTAATTGGAGGGTGATATTGGTTGGCTCTAATTCTCCACAACCACTGGAGTCGACATATCTTGAGTAAGGCTGACAAGTTAACACTTGCACTAAATCCACTAGAGCATGTCCTAACTTTGACTTCCACCTGCTTATGGAAATAGTAGGGCTTCCTAGGTCTTTGTATTTTGAGGGCAAATTGTTTTGAATCAATGAGGTAGATTGTTCAGTCATAAATGCCTCCTTGACACACAATTTTCTTTCTGATTACCTGAAATCTTGCTAGAAACTTGTATATGTGGAATGCGCCCAATGGCATCGGTAAAGGAATGTTCAATTTCACTGTTTGAGCAAACTCATAAATTTGAGTGGTTGTTCACTTTCTTTGGGGCTCTCTGACCTATGAGGGTATGGAATTTGGAGGGATATAGGAAGCCTTGTCTTTGTTACGGCTCACCATCGATAATATCATCCTAGGAACATGGGGCTTGTCGGAGCTTACCTCATCATCTCATTGGTTCACTTTGTAGCTCTTGTATTGGTTCCTTGGGTTGAATGGTTTGTCAATTACCTTACCGCCGAAGAGTGGTAACTGACCTTGCAATGTTCGAAGGTGCTCTCCACCGGACTGAAACTCGACACTATTCGACCCAGCAGAGTTTTGGATGGTTTGAGAAGGGAGTTTCCCTTTCTTGTTGAATATTTCCCACATAGAGGAGGTTAGCTTAGTGATTTGGGATCTCCCACATCATTCAAGGCGGTTGGTCGGTGTTTGTGGATTGTTGGAGTGCATGCGGCTGTGTCACAATATCCCTCTAAACCTTCTCTTATGTGGAGGTTGATAAGTGTAGTTTGGATTCCCTTGATTTGACGGATGAAAACCTTGATTAGGGTTCAAATCATGAGGACCTTGTGATTTGAAATGGGGCTAGTTTGAAAAACATTGGTTTGATAATTGGGTCCTTGATTGTTTTGGCAAGTTGTGTGGGCCTCCCTCTGTTTCTGACCTAAAATTCAGTGCTTACCTTTGGATTATACATTTCGGAGTATGGAGAATTGAAAGGTTTCCTTTGGTAGTTAAGAGCATTGACTTGCTCTATTGGATTGCTCCCTTAACTTGAGGAAGGTTTGGGCAGTTAATAGTTGAGTGGGTGGGGTCATCGCAAATGATGCATGGCTCCTCCACTCTAGGTCCCATGGAATTACGAAAATTACTTGAGGCACACTAGTTACCTCGTTTTACCTTTGACTCTATGGCTTCCAACTTCCTCGTTAAATTAGCTATTTTTTGCTTGCAAATCATCATTTTCTCTTAAATGATGGATTCCTCCCCTTGTAGGTGTATTATGCACTTTAGCAGTATCTACGAAGTATTAGTCTCCCATGTTCGAGCATTTTCTGCTATGGTGTCAAAATTGAATTGCCTCCCCTCCTTTTCTCATAAAACTCTCCGCACACATCATTTTGGATGTATTGTTTATTATTCAGGATAGGCCTTGATGAAAATATGCCTGCAGATTGTCAAACATCCAAACCATGATGAGGGATAGCATGGAGGAGGTCCTTGTATCTTTCCCATACTATAGCAAAAGGTTCACCCGGCTTTTCAGAAAAATTTTGGATTGCTCACATGAGAGCATTGGTACGTGCGGGAGGGAAGAATTTGTTAAGGAATTCATTTAACATGTCTTCATACCAGGAACAGATTGGGTGCAAGCAAATGAAACCAAATTTTGGCCTTTTCCTTTGGAAATGAAGGAACCAGACCTCTGATTATGGAGAGGTGATCGGTAGAGAGAAATGCCTTTGCGAGACATCCTCGAAGTCATGAATGAGTAGGGGTTCGAGTCGACCCCTTGATATACGGTGAAACGGATCATTTGGAGCTTCGCGGGAGATGATTAGCCTCTTCGGGTAGCGAATACATGAGTTTGTGGTTCTTTGAGGTTGTAAAATCTCTCGGAGAGTTCTTTCCACATTATAGGTAAAGGAGCGGGGGCTCGATATTGATTATCTTTGAAAGTTAACATTTCCCATCACGTATTGGTGTTCTTTGGAAATGCAACACCGTCTCCACATGTTGTGGAGGTTCATGGAGTCAGTAGGTTAACGGGTATCCCATGGCGTTTGATTAAAAGAGGTTGTTGACTCCCGGGATGATCCATTTGAGGTGTAGGATTCTCTTGAAACAATTGACTTAATATGGACTCTTCAGAATTTCTTGGAGGTACAATTCATACAAGTCGGCGTTGCTCGTTGTGAGCCCAAACCGACATGCGCTAATCCTACTCCTTCCAAGAAAACACCCACTTAGATTCCTCACAAAAACAAACTAAAAAGAAAATTAGAGAACATACCGGATTTGAATTGCAATTGCAACTTACCTCTAGCTTTCTTCAGATCAACTAGATTGCTCGCCGCACTCCCAAGCGGCGCAAATGCTTACGTCTATTTTGTATCTGAAATTATTCAAGCGTAGGAACTAAGGTTGTCAAGCATTGTAATATCTTGTGAAGTCCCACGGGTCATCTCTGAGGGAGTGGTATTCAGGTGATCATGGGTTGTTCTCGAAGTGTATGTTTAAGAAGTGAATTATGGGGTTGTGGTCGATTGATTAGTAATTGAGGTGGGTGGTATTTTAAAGCAAAGGAGCCACTGATTGGTAGGGTTCTTGAGTTTCCACCCACTATTGATCTAGTAATTCCACCTCTTCTTCCACGATCTCATCTAGGAACCGTGTGATGAATGGTCTTCGATGGAGGATTTTATATTAAAAGCTCTTTTAGAATGGCTTGGACTGAGTGATGTTAAATACTTGTTCCAAACAATTTCTCAGACTCTTAGCTTGCATTTGTAATCAAGCACAACGTGTACCAAGGATATCTTGTTCACATTGTCAAAGATGCCCAACTAGGTTTTATAAGATTTTCTGAGTGCTTAACATCATACAATCTCGTTGAGGTATAAAAAGAGAATTGAGGGTTATTACCTTGATGAAGGTTTCCACCCCAGATTAGAACCCCATCATAAGAGTTTAGAACTTCATTGAAATTATAAAGTGAATTATAGTTGATGAGAAATTATTCATAAAGAAACTTAGAAAAATCACGCTTGATTGCAAAATCAAGAATACAAAAACACATAATCACGAAAGAAAGTTGAGTTGTGCGATCTAATTGAAAAATTACATGAACTTGAAATCGGAATGCGAAAATTGAGTCTTCAGCCACTACTCTATGAACCCTAGCAAAAACTATGAGAAAAACACTCTCCTTTGATGAAAATAAAACCCTAGAAATCCAAAGCTGCCTTCTCCCCCTTTCCTTTGGCTTTTATACCCTTTTTCATTGTGATCTCGAATTGGTGGTCAAAGGACGAATGTACCCTTGCATTGGAATCGGAATTCTGCTCAATTCTCGTAAATATTACATATCGTGGGTACGATACCACAGGTTAATTATTAATTGTCGGTACCACTTTGCTAGTGCTTTGTTTGGGGGTCTGCGTGCAGATGAGAGTGGTGGGTACCGCTGCCTTGTTGAATTCTGCTTGGGGGTATCGGTACCAATTTGGCGAATGCAGAATACCCATACCCCCTCTGCACTTGTTCCCCAGCATCGTTGCACTACCCAAAACTTCACCACAACGACTGCCATCATCCTCAATGATCCATATTCGCTCTCTGAACCCGAACACTTATAACAATTATGCATGAAACAGAAAAACACGCACCAAATCTAGAAACACGAGAGCGATCAAGGGTACACATTCTTATACAAAATGTGAGCAAAGTATGACCTTAAGGTACTAAATTCCGATATAATTGTTGCTCTTTTGTGTATTCAACAATATCCCTCACTAAAGGAACATAGGGTAGTGTTCACTTTAGTGGTTAGTGAAACGCAGTTGAAGCAAAAATTTGGATGGGTCTGAGCGCCTCTTCTACACTCAGGTACCTCATGTGACCTTCTCCCTTCCAATTATTCCAACCTTCTAGTCAAGGTGGACAACTTTGCCTTCATTTCCATATCCTTTGTCAGTGAGTACACGCCTCCCTTTTGATTTGTTGTAGGTTTCATCCTGTCTACCTCTCTAGGGTTAGGCTCATCCCATGCCTTGGAAGTTTCAGCCACATAATTGAGAAAATCCATGGTTTCATCTATATTCTTGCTTAGGAAGTCCCTCAGTAATTGCTTCATAAAGCGGGGGACATCCCGTCACATAAAAATGGTTGACGGCATCAGTATCGAAACCATGGTGTGACATTGGTTGATGGTTTCCAAATATCTCTCCGGCCTTTGTTAAAACTTACGATTGTCGCAGGAACGCGAGGTATGCATCTGCCTCTTTAGAGTGTTGGTTTTATGTGTGATGAAAATTTTCTTCAAAAATTCAGCCTGCATCTCTGTCCAATTTCTGATAGTCCTTGGCCTTAGAGAAATAAGCTAAATCTCGGCCTCGTCTTTTAGGGTTAAGGGGAAGGCTTTCAATTTCACCAATTCCATATCAGTTGCACCTTCCTTGAAAGTCGTGCACACTTCCTTAAACACCCGGATGTGTGTGTATGGATTTTCATTTTCCATACCATGGAAGGTTGGGAGCAGGGGCACCAGATAAGGCCTAACACTCACATCCTCAGTAGGAGGTATAATACATGAGGGTGCACTCACCCTTGGTGGGTGTATACGGTCCCTCATTGACCTGTAGGCATTAGGGTTTCTTTGTACCCCCTATTGGCTTTGTTGCTCCTCAGGTGGAGGTTCCATTTGCCCAATCTGTAAACTCACCTCACAGCCTTGTTGAAGTGGAGCACTGACCCTTTCCAATCTACCTGTAACGTTCCTATCCCAATGATGCATAATTTGTTAGGCAAGCAACACAGGCAAACAACCAAAAAGAAAGCAGGGCTTCCAAAAAATGTTAAGGTTAGCTAAAATATTAATGTATGGAGAGTATAAAAATTAAAACCACCCAGCAGTGAACTACTAGGGAAGATTAAAGTAAAGGCAAAGGTTAAATTCACGACATACTTGTGATAAGGATCACAAGTTCAACGATTCTCAACGGCTCACAAGGCACCGTCAGCGATGGCGCCATTTGACTCATCTGCGCGATGGAATTGTGCAGGAATCAACAATATTTATAACCTAGAGAGATTCCCTACTGGTAGCAAAGCTCACTATGATATGAGTAGCTTTAGGGTCGAACTTCGAGGATGATGGGTGAATTTCTTGGGCAAAATGATTAACTTGATTGGCGTGAAATGGTGATTTCAATTTGGATTTAGAGGGTTTTGAAAACGGTGATTGAGTGGTTTGAAAACTACAAAAAAAATGAAGTAGAATGTAAAAAGAACTCCTTGAAGGCTCGGGCAACTGGGTTTGAGGTTCTAGGACAACTGGGAGATCCTCGGGTCCTATTCCTCGCGTCAGGGAGGATGACCTATAGTCATTTCCCAAACCGGATCTTCGTTTAGCTATGAAAATTAAACCTTAAAATTTTTTCTCTTAAGATACATCATTTATTGATCATTCATTTCTCAAAACAATAAAAAACGGATCCAGCTGGCTAACTGCGGAGGCAAATAAATGGAAACTAAGCGAGCCTCGGTGGATCTGCGATGGCATCAGGCTAACTTGCAAATGCGGCGATCGGGTACATCAAAGGATTTAAGCTTGAATAGTGCAGATCATAATGTAAGCACCTGCAGCGTTGAAAATAGAGGGGATCTTAGGTTTACCTCGAAACCTTGACCTAGTGGCCTTCCTCTTCAGGATGAGAGGATTTAGTAAGCATCCGCTTGGTTGTCATCCTCAAGGGGGTGTTTGGCAGTAGAAAAATGAAAAATGGGGGAGAAAATCAAAGAGAAGAAGAAAAGCGGGAAAACTGAAAGCTTTTCCGCTAATTTTATTGCATCAAAAGTCCTCCTTGAATAGAGCTTGACTGAGGCTTATATACTACTCAGAGTCAAGGAAAATTACAAAAAAGTCAGAACTAATAATACATGAGGGTAGTTTAGGAAAATCAAAGAAAGACAATTGAATAGAAGTAAAAAATAGAGGCGAGGCGGGTTGCGAGATTTCGCAACTGCAAAATTCTACAGGTTGTGAAATTTCACAACTCTACAAGATTTCTACAGTGGGCCATTTTTCTTTAGCTTGTGGCTCTAATTTCCTTCTGACTTTAGTCGTGAGCTTCGAGTTCAACTTGGATTTTTTGTGTTTGGATTGACTCGATAACTTTGGCCTGATTAACTTGCAAGAACAACAAAAATAGCCACAAAACCGCGATGTTAACCGCCCGGGACCTTAATGTGCGGTGGGTTAATTAGGCTAGTGGCGTACACAAAAATGCTTAGAACCTACCATAAACATGGCTCAAAATAGCACTTTTTGAGCACTAATCAGGGACTAGGCATAATAAAGTACAGGTGACGAAGGTTGGGCCATCCACATAGATGGTAGTCTTCAATATAGGGGACGGATTATGGTTCCCCAACTTACCGATTTGAGAGAGGAGATCCTCAAGGAGTTCCACTGCTCTCGATTTGTTGTAAATCCAGGTGGCACGAAGATGTACCGTGATCTTCATCTCCAGTATTACTAGAGTGGAATGGAGCAACACGTTAGAGATTTTGTTCGACGGTGTCTCATGTGTCAGCAGGTAAAGGCTAAGCATCAGAAACCAATAGTGCTACTCTAGCCATTGGAGGTAGCTGAGTGGAAGTGGGAGCATGTCACGATGGACTTTGTGACCCACTTGCCATAGACACCGCAGAGGCAAGATGCGGTGTGGGTGATTGTGGACTGACTCACTAAGTCGGCACATTTTCTAGCGGTGCGGATGACCTTCACACTGGAGGAATTATTCCGGTTGTATATTTGAGAGATTGTCCGGCTACATGGAGTACCAGTGTCCATAGTGGACCGCGGATCCGGGATTTGCATTTTTACTTTTAGAATTTCCAAAAAGCCATGGGGACAGTTAATGATGGGCCTTTGCATTTCATTCACGGAGCGGATGGTCGGTCGGAGGGACCGTACGGGTTTTAGAAGGGACGTGCTACGTGAGCATGTGTCCTGGATATCTTAAATTTTGGCTCGAAGGAGCACTTGCTCTTAGTGGAATTCGCCTATAACAACAGTTATCAGGCGAGTATACAAATGGCACCCTATGAGGCTTTATATGGGAGGCCATGTCGATCCTCGATTTGTTGGACAGAGATGGGAGAGAGTTCCATCATTGGTCCAGACCTGATTAGAGCCACCTCTGAGAAGGTGGGTTTGATACGGAAGCGTCTTCTTACGGCTCAAAGTCGGTAGAAGAGCTACGGCCCGACGGATAGGCGTCGAGCCTCACAGAAGGTAATGCCTAAGGAGGGTGGTCGGATCGGAGACGACCGGGTAGCGTCCCGAGGGTATATTAGGCCCTTCGAGATGCTCGAGGAGGGGTGGGCACGGGTTGCTAACCGATGGGCATTGCGCCGGAGTTTATCAGGTGTCCATGAGGGTGTTGATGTCTCGTGCTCGAAATTATACTGCAGATCCAGCTCATGTAGTGGATTAGGGAGGGGTTGTTATTGATATACATGGGGCCTTCGAGGAGGGACCGGTGCATATCATGGATAGTCGGGATCAGGTTTTGTGGCCTTGGTGTGAGGGCAGTGAATGGGTTGTGGCATGGGAATGGAGGAGGCAACATGGGACCGCGGGACACGATGCGGACCGCCTATCCCTTTCTATTTGAGGATGAAGGTGCGTTTGTCTAATATTGGAAGTGTAATATTGGAACTAGAATAACTATTGCAGATGCATGTGTTTTTGTGTGCTAGTGTGTGTGAATTTTAGGGACAAAATTCTTTTAAGGGGGGAAGAATGTAAAACCCGGGAAAATTATAAATTATCAAAAATGGAAAAATGATAATAATAATAATAATAAATTGCCATAATGGTTCAAGAAGCCTAGAAAATTCTCACAGATCTCGGATAGTGAAATGGGCTGCTTGCTAGATTAAATTCGTCTTCTTAGTCGAATGACCAGAGAAAAGAAGTTTCATCAAGTGCGAGGACAATCAAATTTTTCTGATATTTTACGATTGTTTGTTATAGCTGTCGCTTCAGGGACAAGAATTTTACAAAAATCTCGGAAGTCGGGAAATGGCTTTAACTAAGTTAAATTAAAATAAATTTAACTGAAAAGAAATAAATTTTTTTGAGAAGAATGGACCAGAATGAGTGATGGACACATGGGTAATGTGGGCCATGTATCAGGCAAGGATTAAATAAGGATAAAACGACAAAATAAAAAATAAAAAGAAAGAAAAAGAAAGAAAAAAGGAGAAGGAGACACGTAGGTAGGAAGAAAAGGAGAAAACAAATAGAAAGGAAAGAAAGAAAGGGAAAGGAGGAGGGAGGCGGAGCAGAGACGAGAGTGGCGGAGAGAGAAAAAAAGGAAAAAAAAAAGGGTTTGCAGCTATATACCAGATCTACACAAAGATCGGTAGTGGGTTTTTGTTGAAGCCAGGTAAAAGTCGGTCCACGCATTGAGAGCTACGGCAAAGTCAAAATCTTGGGGCTTCGTCAAACTCCAGGGAGTGAGAATTTTCCTACTTTAGATTTATTGCACAACCTAAAAGGCCATTTAATGGCATGGGCGTTCTTCGGGGTAGAAACTGGCCGTGTGTTTTAATCGAATTTTTGGGACTGAATATTGAAGTGCAGGACTAGTTCGGAAATCTAGGACTATGTTGAATTTAGTTTGATCGAGACCGATGTCTTGGTTTTGTTGAAGTTTTTACGATATCCGCGATAATTTGTTGATGAATGGAACCAAATGGTTCATGGTAGTAGAGGGGCCAAGAGGTGCCACATTTATCAATATTAATGAGATTTAGGCCATTTTGTGTGTTATTGCTAGAAAAAAATAAATAAATAACATGATGTTTAATATATACTTGCTTGATTTATTAACATGGAAATTGTGATGAATGGAAATCATATGTAGAAAATATAATTATCCAAGGAAATTTATCCCGATGTTGCCTTAATCTTATTGTGTATGGAACATGACATAGCATGGGAAATGGCAAGTATTTCATATGCACGGTAACATCGCATGATAGAGTGTGTGTGCGGTATTGATTATTCACCATTCTTGGTAGATAATGATGACTCGGAAATTGGGACAACATCCAGTGGGCTCTGGTGCATAAAATGTAATAATAAATTTAGTGTGTTTGGGTGGCGAGATGGGGCGAGATCTACACCACACCTGGGTGAAATACTTAAATTTTATTCTTGGTCGATTATGTGTATCCGTGATGAAGAGAAGTTTGTGGAAGGCATGCGAACCCTGCGGTGAGACCCCGAAAATTCGCAACCCTGGACACGTATGGACTGCATGTGGAGCAATGTGACGTGTGTGTTTGTTTGGTTTTACCAATTTAGGGGTCCTCGCAGTGAAGCTCACATGCCTTAGGCCACTGCGAGCACTCATCGGCTGAGGATACGTATGCGACAGTGGTCTTCCTGCACATTGGGATAACGATTACAGCCACTTGTTCCCTGCGTGTTGGTATTGTTGTTTTTGCATGGCAGAGTGAGTCTCGTTGCTGGAGCGTTATCCCATTCACCCACATTCACCAAGAATGGTGAATGTAAGCATCTTGCACACATGACGACCAGTAGTGCTTTATGCATATGAGAGCTCATTTTATGTCATTTCATGTATGTCATGATACATACAACATTTATAAATTACGGATAATTATATTTCCCCATCTAATTTCCATTCATCCAACATTCCATGTGAGTACATCATGCGAGGCACATATTAACACATGATTTTTACACCGCAATAGCATGTTATTTATTTTTTCCATGATAACTTGCACAAAATGGCTAAATCTCGGACCTATAAGCAGGGGCACCTCTCGATCCTTTTCTGGCCATGAACCGGCCCTGAATTTCGATCATCAACAAGTATAATGCTAGAAAGAAACTGACAAAGCTTAGAACATCGATCGAGGATTAAGAAAATAAAACCTTAACCCACAAATTACAGGTAGTTTAGGAACGATCTTTAAGAATTTTAATATTCGATCCTAAAATCTTAGGACTAAATCATGACTGATTCTGACTGAGAATGCCCGTACCATTAAATGGCTGATTAATTTACCAAAAGTGCTATTTTGAACCTATTTAAGGAATGGGTTCTAAGTAATTTTGTGCCTTAATCATATTAATTAAACGATTGACACGTGTAGGTCCGTTTGGTACTAATGATTGTATTTCGAAGTACATTTGTGAAGCGAGTTTTTGCGGGTTTCGCGAAGCTATCTGCATATCGAAGCTAGCCTCATCAAAGTTGAGTTGAGATTACAAGTTCGTATGGTTATATTCGATTACATCAAGGCGGGAATGAAGAAATTAAAGATGAAACAAGATGGATGCGAGATTTGGAATATACGGGATGCAAGCGGGAGAGGCTGGGGGAGATTTAAGCTAGAATAGCGAGGAATTTTTTTAGGCTAGGTCGCGAATTTTTAGGCTGTGTGTTGATTCGCTATGGCGAGGAGATTTTCACTGTGCGAGAATGTTATGCTTACGTGTTCCGCGACCTCGTCATTTGGTTTTCCATCTCTACCCATACGTAATTATACTATTTAGGATAGGTGGTAATTTTCACCTTTTTGTAAAGAGTACATATAAGCCGTCTTATGAACAATTTGTACCACTAACTATTCATTGAAGGCATTTCCATTCTGAATTTGTTTTCGGCCCTCATTGCTCTCTTCTCTCTCTTCTTTCTCTCATTTTCTAGGCAACCAAACACACCCTTTGAGGATGATAACTCAAAGGATGTTTGGCTAAGCCTCTAAACCTTGAAGAGGAGGGTTGCTAGTTAAGTTGATGAGGTTTGCAGGTGTTCCTCACATTTTTCCGCAAGCGATTCACAGGTATTTATGTTTCAAACTTTTTCAAAGCTAGGTTTAAAAGCTATTTGATGTACTTTCTTCGGTCAATACTTCAGCAAGCTTTAGGGTTCAATGTATTCTTAATGTTAAAATGCAACGACATCCATTAATTTGTCATTTATGAGCCATCGAAGTAGGTTAAATGCTAGATTTCAATGAGGAGCAGTTAATGCTCGATAAATGCTATATGTTTCAAAAGAGGAATATGGTATTATGGAGTTTGGTTTTAAAGTTAAAAAAAGATCCTATTTTGGAAATGACTATAGGTCATTTACCCTAATGCGAGGAAATAACGGGGACACCTTTGCGACCATCATACCAAACTAGTGGCAACTTGAGGTCTTCTTTACATTTTATTTGAATTACCTTCGGTTAACATAGGAATGACATCCTTGTTTTTGTATAAATCAAATCGAACAAAAGCCTCACCATTTTGAATCATCATACACATCATTTGTACAAGACAAAAACCCGTCCCGATGTTGATCCTAAACCCACATGCTGCGGAGTAGTTTTACTGCGGTGGAGGAATTTAGGTATAAATTTTGTTGATTCACGGCACCCCTGCGTGGCATGAATCAAATAGGCGCCGTTAGCAGGATGGTGCCTTACTACGGATGATGAGTTGATGAGTACTTTACAATCCTCATTACAAGTATTGGTGACCTTTTAAACACTCCAGATCCATTGTTTAGAATTTCAAGTTTTTTTCTCTCGATGATTCTTTCTTTGGTATTTTATTTATGAATAACAATAAATTTTATTTTTCCTTCTTTGCGATCTTTTATTATTTGTTGTTGCTCTTTGCATTGTCTCTTTTTGTTTCTGAAGTGTTTATGTATCAACGGGATAGAATATATCGGGTAGATTCTTGAAGAGTTAGTACACCCGATTAAACAAGGTTGTGAGTCGATTATTGCCACGGTGAGCAAATGGATCCTCTACGACGACAAAGTGAGGAATGGGCTCAATAGATTCCTCGACCTTATAGGTCAATGAGGGACCACATACACCCTCCTAGAGTGAGTGCACCTTCCTGCATCATACCACCTGCTGATGATGTGGTAGTGAGACCTTCAACCCACCATAGGGGAGGCATTTATGCACTTTTCTATGACACGGAGATGAAACAAAGCCCGACCACTTTTGACTGGAGGTTGGAAGACTTGAAATGAGAAATCGACATGAAGTGCAGCCGTGATTGAATGCAGATCTCACCCGACTGTTTTTAATTGTCGGTCGAAGTAGCCATCACAGGAGCCTTGTTCATTAGTTCCTTCAGTGAGGGACTTAATGCAAGAGCATGCCCATGTCTTAAGTCAAACCAAGCCCACCTACAAATGCTCCTTATGGGAAACGCGCCTTTAGTGGAGAATCGCCGAACCTATCATGGAAGCCAAAACCCCACATATGCTCCCCGTAGACCTGGCCGGCGATTTAGCTCCACCTCGGCCACGGCGGCGATATCATCTTACCTGCACATTGGCGAGGCAATTCCTGAATTTAAGCAAGGTAGTAGGTACCTTTGTGGAGGAACAAAGGTGTTGAATGTTCAAACTAATCAGAAAATTGAGACTATAGAGCTCACCCAGAAATTAGGCGATGCATTACAGATCCTCGACAAATTGCAATGACCTGCAAGTTCCATTTCGAGTTGTCTAACCAACAGCAGTCTGAAAAGGAAATTCCTTCCCCGAGAACTGGCAAGCCTGGGAATGCATGAGATAGGCTCGGCCAGTGATCCCAATGCAAGAATTGATGAAGTGAAAACGTTGTTAAATTTGAGAAGTGGTGAGCTGGGACGGCCGGGTCGAGAACCGTAAAGAAATCTCCCACAGTGGTCAAACCACCAGAGGAAGAACAACCAACAGGGGAAGAGGTGAAACACAGTGTACCCCCTCCTTTCCCACAGGCACTTTGAAAAGGAAAAGTCGGTTAACGAGCGAAATTTTGAGAAATATTCGACAGAGTGAAGGTTAACATCCTCTTCTCGATAGCGATCAAGCAGAATCCCCACGTATGAAAATTTTTTGGAAGGGACCTATGCGCGGTGAAAAGAGGCTTTAATGTAGTTAAAAGGCCTTTTGAGGCCGGGCAAGTGGTGCCATCATTGAGTGCAAGACTCCTGTGAAGTATAAAGATCCGGGGTGTCTTACAATCTCCGTGAAGATAGGCGGCACTTGTGTGGAAAAAGCATTGCAACAGCTTGGGCTAGGTGAACTTAAGCCAACCACTATCTGTCAAGCCAGTTCGGTCGACCCGATTGTGGCGAATCCGAACCGGTTTCGGGGGTGCGAAACCACTTATCTTTGGAACTCTTTACTTTTTTTGCTCTGAGCAATTTTTTTTGAGAAGCTTAACTTATATGCATGGGTGCAAATAATTTTGTAATAACGAAAGGTCATTACATATAAGGAACTACCACCAGTGGTATCCGTTAAAATCTCTACATGTGCTAAGTCTATTTACTTATACAATTACTTATACATGTACATATCCCTGTCTGAGCTCGAGAGATTTCGAAGGCGAGTCTTGAGTGAGCACCTATCTACGAGATGGCCCACGTCTGCATTTGGTGTGGAGATATCTGTCCTCTTTATCTCCTCTTAGTTACCTACACAGTTGAACACCCGTGCTAAACTTACTCTTAGTGGGAACATATGGCGATAACGACCGATAACAAATCGTCGTCCTCTCTTTTTGCATTTACTTTTACTTATGCATATAACGAAGCCTATTCTTGTGACTTCTAACTCTTCATATTATACATGTAGATTTTTATCCTTTTCGATTCCATATTACTATCTCCATGTGCCATGTCTTTTACAAGTTTCAAATTCATATCTTCTACATGTATGGCATATCATATCATATTCAAACAACATACATATCTGATGGCAAATCGGAGACATATCAAAGTCATAGCAAATGCATACGGGTCAAATCGGACTAATACCAATATATTTAGACTCTTATCATTATCAGCAGCCGAAGCCATTGTCAACTCCCTCTAGCAATTATTTCATGATGGATGCCGTTTAAAACATTTTGTTTAGTATGTTAAATTTTCATTTTCAAAGTGCGACCGAATCCCAGAGCTTGACCGGTTGACGGATCAAAGGCTGAGCCGGTTTACTCGACATTTTCAATCAAAACATTTTGTTTCATTTTATTAAATTTTATTTTCAAAAGTGTAGCAACCAGAATCAGGCCACGGCCGGTTGGCGGATCCAGGCTGGAGCAGGTTTACTTGAACATTCAATTATCTTAAAACATTTGCTTATGTTATTCCATTTAGGCTTTTGTGCGGTAAGCACTTGTTTCGGGCAATCCATAAACACTTACAAATTCAAGACGCATAACATTCATTTTAAAAAAAAAAATTGCATTTACCAAAATAATGCCTTTTATACAATATACGTACAATGTAAAGATACTTATACAAACGCTTTTCAATATTGGATTGTTTCGCTTTTCGGTTTGTGATTTCACATATGGCTAGAATTCGACATTCACGGCCAGTCGGTTGTTGAATCCTGTCTGTTTGTCGTCCCGATAACAATGTGATTTAAGCATTTGCAATTATGATTCATTTTGGTATAAATTGACATTCGCGGCAGATTGATTTGTTGAATCACGCCTGTTTGTCATTCATTAACAATGATCACCATTCAATATCATAGATCTCACATGGCTATAGAATTGAGCATTCCACGGCTGATTCATTTCTACATATGCATTTTTCATTTTCTACATTCATATCAGTTGTTGATGTATGTGGAATCACACCTCATTCATATATTCTTATTCCTCTATGAATCTACTTTGCCAAAGTGGAATCAATCCAATCGGATCATCGAACTAAAGTTATGGCATTTTCATGCCAACTTGAGTAATTTACCGGATTACACTAAACGAGTTTGTATTACTAATTTTCCGGGATCTTAACTTCATGTTTGACTCTAGGTCATTGTATTCTTTTAAGATAAGTGCTGGGGTTCCTTCAGCTGTAATCACCCAATTCGAACACGAGAACTCAAGATTACGTCAAAACAACCGGGGCCTCTATGTTCAAAATTTGGAACCCGGAATTTGGCTTGCACATGGCCCACTTTGAGTGAATTTTTAGGCCACTTAGGATCAGAATTTGGCGATGCCTATTCTTTAAGTTTGGTTCTCCTTGAATTCTATTTTACGTAGCCACTTGAATCACTCAAATCGGATAGAAAATAGGCAAGTTATGGCAATCTGGCCCAGTCGAGCTGGGACGAGACGGGGTGTACCGGTACACCCCCAAAGTGTACCAGTACACTTTGGCTTCTGGTGGGGTGTACCGGTACACCCTCTTGTTCATGTCTGAGTACACCTTCAAAATTTTGCCCAGAATGTGTATTTTCTCCATTTTCCATATTTTCTACCCAAATTAACTCTATACTTCATAAACACTTGAACCACTTCAAATTCATCTGTAAGTCTCTTCTCATACTCGATTCTTCTTTCAATTTCATATCTTTCTTCAAAATTCTTTCATGAATTCCTCCAAAAATCATTCATATGGGTTAGGACCCATACACAAACCAAACTTGATGTTTAGTTGGGGTTTATTCTAAACCCTGGCTCCAAGACTCTCGGTAACTATGAATCCAGACCTAAAAGAGGATTCCGCCAACCATCTTGTTCACTTATGGGATTCTACCCACCTTACTTTCCCATAATCTTTGGGTTAAGATGAAACCTAACCAAAACCCATGTTTGAGGACAAACCTAACCAACCAAGCATGGAAATTCATACATAATCTCATAGAATCCACAAACAAGGTTAGTTTCATACCAAAAATCCAAGTTCCATACCTTTTGGCTCCCTCCATCTTCTTCCCTCTTTTCTTCTCTCCTTTTCCTCTCTTCCAGTTTATCACTTTCCCCCACATGAGACAATTTTGGTCTTTAAATCCATGTTTGTTAAGGCCATGTTTGGCCATCAAAAACCCTTTTTTGCTTTAAGTTTTTATAATTGCATCTTGGTCCGCCAGATTCTTCACTTTTTTGAAATTCAGCTTGTACCGTTTCTCATTTGACCCTAATCTTGCCCAAATTCCACAATTACATTTAATCTTATGCTTTTATGCCTTTTATGTCCTCAAGTGGTAAGTACCACTTTTACTCTTTCTCTCTAAATCTTCATTTTAGGTCTCCAAATTTTATTTAAGAAAATTCATATTTAGCTTATAATATACTAGCAAATCAGAAAGCGCTGGGTATGTCCTCAAGTGTTGATTTATGCCATGCACTCACACCGGTTTCACGCAATGTCCCCATGCATATGTAATGCAGAAATGCCACTGCATGTTCTTTCATGTTACATGCATAATGAGAGCTATGTGCAACATTTATAATTCATGAATAATTATATTTACTGCATATAATTCACATCCATCATATAACCCATGTTAATACATCAAGTAAGCATATATCAACATGATTTTCACATAACCTGCATGTCATTCAATCAAGCAACAACACACAAACTGAATCTTCATGCTCCGACCCAGAAACAACACATATAGTCAGCATGTCAGTTTATATCTAACAATGACACACAACAAAATCATCACACTCAACTCCCATATTTTCCAACAAACACCATCTGTTCCAAAACTACAGTTC
Organism: Tetrastigma voinierianum; assembly: GCA_016808115.1. Classification (NCBI taxonomy): domain Eukaryota; kingdom Viridiplantae; phylum Streptophyta; class Magnoliopsida; order Vitales; family Vitaceae; genus Tetrastigma; species Tetrastigma voinierianum. The sequence continues at coordinate 4,550 of JAEQBH010003655.1, read as the reverse complement.
TGGAAATAGAAAGGACCCAAAAGCCAGTCCTTAAATTATCAACAATTTGATCACAACTGTTCTTGGGAACCGGCCCACACGTTAGAGACTATACCTCATAGGCCATTCAGACATAGACAAGAATAACCCGGTAGGAGGAGCACCTCTTGAAGCGTAAATGGCTCGCTTCGACCGTCGGGCTTTTCGTAGTTCGAACACTAGAGACTAGTAGAAGCCGGACCTCCTTTCCTCCCATTTTTCCTTTCTTTTTCTTTCTCTTCTTTCTATATTTTTTGTTCCTTTTCTCCTTCTCTTTTCTTTCTCCCCCACCGAACTCATTTTGGTCTAGGTGTAGAACACCTTTCTCAATCATCTTGACACATTGCAATCACCATGCCATGTGTTCCTCATGCTACTTATTCCCTCACTTATTTCATGCATGATGACACTTGGCTTTTCATGTGCCAAGTGTTCATTTGTTTGGTTCCACATGGCATGTGTCCTCGTGCCATGTGTTTGCCGCTCATTAATCACTTATCCTGTAATTTTGCGATCCGAATTCAAGCGTAATTCGTACATAATAAATTTCCCTTGAGAACGAACTCAACAGTGTGGTATGTGTCGTCATCCGAGATCTAAAGAAGTTCCCAAGCTTACATCCTGTACTGTAATGATAATCTATCGTTTCACTTTACCTAGGTCTTCACACTCCAGGCCCCACCATCATAGGGGAAGGATCCTTCCATGGGTACAAGTAAGACCCTCAAGGCCTTACCTAATCAGGGGAAGAATCTAGAGATTTATGGAGACCTCCTTGGCTCCAAGAGTTTGGAAACTTCTAGAAAGCCCTAGAGAAGTCCACACTCCTCTACACATGTATGGAAGGGCGTGGAAGGATGTGGAAGGGTATGGAAGGATATGGAAGGGTGTATAAGGGTGTGAAAGGATGTGAAAGACTATGGAATGTGGAAGAGTGATCTAGAGTCTTCCATAGTAGTTTTGTATATACTTGTACATACTAGGATGTTGTAATATGATTCAATTTATGATTCTATTAATAAAAAATTAAAATTTCATAATTTTAAAAAAAAAATTGAATGGAAAAATGAGTGAAATTATATAAATTTCAATACATAATAAAATTTTCAAAATAAATGTGTTTTCAAAAGAAACTATAGTCTATAAGCGTGTATTCAATAAAGTATCACATGTATTTAGTAGTGAGGCAGAGACTTTTTATTTAGGAGGGCATAATTTAGTTGTAAATAAAATATAAATATAGAAAGTCAATATAAAGTTCACATAAGATTATTTTTTTTTTTTTGTGGAAATATATGATTTATTATACAAGAAACACTATAATATTTAAAAAATATGAATAAAGAAAGTACAAAAATACAATTTATTAAGAATGTATTTATTCAATTCACGGGCACTAATCATAGAATTTATATTCAATATCTCAATTTAATATAAATACAAAATATATAACAAGAACAAAAAACCACATTTCATTCAAATTTCTATAATAAATTCTTGTGATATTAATTTCATATGAATAAAAATACAAAATATCAATATAAATTTAATGAAAACATATTCCAATGTATTCATTAATCATTATATTTATCATAACATGTTTTAATATATTATTAACTAAGAATATAAGTTTAATATGAAGCTTTAACAACAAATTTCGTTCTTCAATAAGAAAGTTAAATTAACCTATAGACTATTAATGTAATAATAATTTTTTTTTAAATAAATAAAATATATATTTATCATTTATTCATTTGATGTTTAAGTCGTGATAAAACATGATTTCTATTGTTAGGAAATATACATATATTCTATCGTACCAAGGTAAACGAAGAATATTAGTATCTTAAAAAAGAATAGAGATTTATTTCAACTTTCTATTTGTGTCAATCTTGTTACAAATGTGGAGTAAGAGCAAGTTCACACTTTTACATGTACCTACTTATGGCTTAGACCAACACATTCCAGTATGTTCTTATGCTCATTTTGTCAATCAAAGTTTTATGGGGCTTGAATTTCTTATACAAGTTGAGGGCCCAACCAAGGTCTCTACTGCATCTCACACCTACTTTTACCACATTGCGACAACAATTATCATCTAGTTTCTTGGAGCCCGATCAAATAAATGTGTATAGATTTGTAATCCTAAGGCGGTTTCATTTCCATAAGCATGTGAGTACTGGTATGAAACCAATAAAAGGCTCGGGGTAGGTTCACCAAACCATGGAACTTCCTTATCATTCTCATTCCATGAATTTGTTGCTATGGTACATGGTATTGCAAATAAGTAAAGGCCACCATCATTTACGGAATCATATACTTTATTAGCCTCGCCATCTTTCCCAATTATTTCAACTCAATGATTCTCTTCCTAGCATAATTGTTTCTTAAGAATGACTTGAGAATATATCTATGGAGGTAGGTACATTGTATTCACGTTCATGTGTATACACATGCATATATATATATATATATATATATATATATATATATATATATACAAAAGAGAGGTGAGGAAAGGTGAAATATTGCTCTTTATGTTATAAATTGCATTTATTCAGCAAATGGAAGTTTTTTTTTATTTTTCATGTGAATGGTAAATGAAAACCGATTTTTTTTTTTTTTTTTTTTTTTATAGATAGATAGTAAATGAGAAATGTTATAATGATCAAAGAAGCCTTATAGTGTTTAATGCACTTTCAAAAGTTTCATATTTTACATTATTTTATGGAATATTCTTTTGGAATAATTATACTTACATTGTAAATGCTATTAACAATCTTTTTTTATTGTACTAAGCTTACAACCTTTTAATTGTACAATACTAAAAGATTAATTATCAAAAATATGATCTATATTGGGAATTGACAACAACTTTACCAAATCATATTATCACAGTTGTAAGATGCCCTAAAGTAAGAAAGTGTATGGGTTTTTTCATTTCTTTGTTTGTCTCTACTTTTTTTGTTTTCTCTTTTTGCCAATTCCAATTGCAGGTTGAAACTCTCTTTTATAATATTTTTTAACAACCTAAGCAGGTTTAATTCTGGATATGGATATTTCTTTTTGTAAGAATCTTTTTATGTATTCTCTAGTTCTAGTTTTTGGGAGTGGTAAGTGTAGAATACTCAAAATGTTGGAAGATTAATCATGATTTCTTTATTGAATCACATTAGGTATAAATAATACAAATGAATCAAACGAACAATGCGACTAACCTAAACTAGTTATAGACAAATCCTAGAATCAATCTAAATCTAAATATTACAAATTGGTAATTACAGGGTATACACTGATTAGACTTTACTTATTTGGATGTGCATTCCTGGTGCTAATATGCCCCCCGCCAAATTAGAGCTCACGAAGGTAGAGACCAATTTTGAGTAGTAGCGGTAAGCGGTACATGTTAGAGGTTTGACGAGCATATGCAAGCTGTCAGTGGAAACTTCAGAGGAAAAATGCAATTTTTTACGAAAGGGTAAAACAGTAATTTGCCGTTGTGGTACAGGTTGAAAACCTTAAATTTTCTAGATCTTGGATGACAAAACGAACTTCACCGTTGGAATCATCTCGTGAAATCTAACTACCCAGTCGAATTTCGTTGGATTCTGAGACATTCGGAATTTCCCGTATTTCAAGGCACGGGTGTCGAATGACACATGGAGTGGTGCCACATGGCACAGCCATGTGGATGCCACATGACAAGCTTAGAGGAGGCACATGGCATGAGAGCCATGTGGTCTGGCATTTGCCACCTAGTGCATGTGTCCAAGTGACACATGGCACATGGTAAATGAAGCATATGAAGGACACATGGAAAATAGGAAAGTAAGAGGAAGTTTCCTCTTGTTGGATCAAAAAAAAAAAAAATCAATGGAAGAAGGAAAAGGAAAAGAAAAGAAAAGAAAGGAGAAAAAAAAAAAAGGAAATGAGAAAAATAAAAGAAATGAGAAAAAATAAAACAAAAGGAAGGAAGGAACGAAAATGAGGAAAAACAAAAGTGAGGAGGAAGATTTGTGCGTGGAGGAGAAAGGAAAAAAAAATGGGGGCTGCGATTCCCTGTGTTCCGACAGTCGGAAGTCGTTAGTCCAAGAAATAAAGTTGGTCTACTCAACGAGAGCTATGAGTAGGTGCCAAAAACAAAAGAGGTAGGGTTTTCTCCTATACTAGTTCCTCTTAATCTAAGGGCCATAAATGGCTATGTGGTTCAGCCCCAACCATGGGACTAAGGTTTTGGATGTTGGGACTGTTTTTTAGGAAAGTTTTCGAGCCGAGTTTGAGGACTGCTTCATGGCTAAATTTATATTCTTTAATGACAGTCTTGAAAGTTGTAAAAAGAAATAAATAAATAAAAACTTAGTGAAATTTACGGGCCCGAGTCAGTTATTTCAAAGTAGGGTATGCCGGGATTTATGGTGAGAATGACTAGTTTGTGTGGACTATTTTTGTGTGTTATTGGTAATTTTATACCATCTTGAATGTGTTGTAAATATGTTGATATATTGGTGTTGAATATATTAGCATGAATGGAT